>JAYMSP010000004.1:0-151078 GCA_036897095.1 Plantago elongata
TATAATGTGTTAGTAAATGTATCGTGAATTTGCAAATGAACATAAGAATTAAATCACATAAATATTGGATAATCATCAACTAAGAGAACGTAAACATATAACAAACACATAGTTTCAACATCATCTCTTGTGGTAAGATCTACATATTCGTTTTTGTTTAATTCTATGTACCCCTAGCTTGCACGAGTTTTCCAGCATTTTGATCAATATCCTCTTGTTGGAACGAGTTGGTGATTTAGTAAAAAATTATTTGTTACGGCATGTTTCTAATTTGCAAGGGCGCGTTATCAACCCCCAATCACACAAGTCGGATGTGTCAATACAAATCCAATGAAATCTTCAACCCCTTTAACAAAACTCGATTGTACTCTTCCATTTACAGTTCAACGATACATCCATGAACGATCCGTAGTCATTCGATTTTCTTAACCTGACACGTCTAAATTTATTAGATTTACTACATTTTACTAAATTTTACTACATTCCAATTTATTATGTGTATTTTCCACAATAGAATTAACTAGTATAAATCACATTCATTTTCAAAACTAAATTGTCTCTAAAACACTAAATTGAAACTACCACTACTACAATCAAATGGTTCATATCAAATTAAGTTTAACAAGCTAGTAAATAACACAGTTCCCAAAAAACATACAATTGCTCAAACTAGTCAAAATTAACAAAATTCTCCACTAGCAAGAAAATTCTCAAATTGTACACTCAACTAAATCTTCTTCATCATACTACATTAAATATCAAATTAAACCATCTTCATACTTCATACATATCAATTTCTAAATCTCAAAGTTAACACAATACATAATACACCTAATCTAGCTACTACATACTTCAGATAAACATGCAATTTCTCAAATTAGTCGAAATTTACAAGATCTCCAAAGTTTATAAAACTAGGGTTTTAGCCAAAATGCCTTTGATTACGGAGAATTAAGCGGATGAAAGTTGGAATTCGTACACCACACGAGCTCCTTGTCCCAAGACATTCGAATAGAGTCCCAGTTTGGTCGGATTCGGGAGGGAATTGACGGAATTGGAGATGTGGAGATTTGGAGAAGAAGAAAAAAATAAAGAAGCAGTGAAGAAATGGGAGAGCAGCCCGTCGGCTGCTCTCTTTTAATCCGTCCCTGAGACGGATTAGCAAACGACCTGGATTCGCTCCTAAGTCGATTTAGCTTTTTTCTTTTTAAAGTCAACAATTTTAGAGACGGATAATATATCCGTCTCTAATCCGTCGCTATTTAACGGCGGAACGACGCTAATTAGGCACGCATTGAGCTGAAACACTCCATTCGTCGTTGTGGCGTCGCTATAAATAGCGATTCATCGTTACTGACAGAGATGAATAACTCCCATCTATGTTTTCGTCTCTGTTTCATGTTATTCTTATAGTGCAAGATATGTTCAAACATAAAGTTTTATGATTTGAATGTTAACCCGATATAATCCTATTTTGAGGCGTACAGATTTACATGTCAATTATAGAAGTACATGTGATGAACATTGAGTTATATTGCCTATTATACTAATTATTCATTCACCTCAGTGAAAATTGATTCCAAAACTAAGTACAATACAAGGTAATGGCAAGAATAAGACAGTTGGTACTCCTGAAGAGTAATAGCTACCATAGAAGGCATAAATATCTGAACTATAATATATGGCCTATATGATATGAAATGGTACTACAATTTTTTTTCAGATATCAATTATCAAGTACGGACTTAAAAAATTAAATAATAGATTTGAGATACCGGTATATATGGAACCGAATAAATAAGCATATGCAAAATTCGATGGACATGATTTATTGGACATGTAAATGGGGATCTTACATGTGAGTCCATTCAATGTTATCATGATGATAATGATCTCATGGACCTGAAGTCCAATTGATTAAACGAATTCGAAAGACCGACAAATTTTGACTTGCAAGTAATATACTTTGAGAAATTTCAATGAGGGGAGATTTAACCTCCGACACTTAGTCTCAATGAGACTGAATATACCATGTTAGCAAACATGCATTGAATGAGTAAAGTTCTTGAGGAACTAATGTTTCATATGTGAAACCTGGGGACCCGTGAAACCTCTATACTCATATCATAATCAACTTTATGTTGATAAAATACAAAATAGTATTCACCATAGTGAACTATTGAAGTATGAGTTAAAATTCTCAATACTCATGAAAAATAATATTGATTACACCAATGTTAGCTCAACTTGAAGTTTGAGCATATGAAGGAGATAATGGATGAAAATCATTAAGTACTTTTCTGCATCACATGAGCAATTGTTGCACTCTTTTTCCCTTCGACTTGGTTTTTATCCCACTGAATTTTTCCTAGCAAGGTTTTTAATGAGGCAACATTATCCATATATTTGATACATGTGATAAGGTCGTGTGACTTATTGGTCCAACCTTACAATGTTATGGAGTGATGTTCCAAGTATTTGAAAAGTTCTTCCACATGAAGACGAGTTACATATTACATAAGTCTATGAGAATAAGATTCCATTCAAGTACTTTGAAGATTTGCTCACCAAATCATATTAGACATTATCATTCAAAGTTGACCCGGAAGATTGGATTTGAAGTTGTTTGAAGAAGTACAATGATGCATTGATGAGGGGAGTTGGATAAGCACTGAACACTTTTTCTCTTAACTAAGTTCTTATCCCACCAGGTTTTTCTTAGCCAGGTTTTTAACGAGGCAATATATTTCTCGCGTACCAACATCACCAACTACTGTCCATTCAAGGGGAGTGTTATGGATAAAATGTACATTAGTTGTACTAGTTAATGGATGAATGAATAGATTAATGGTGATAGTAGTTAATGTGAGTTAGTGGGTGAGATGTTACAAGGTAGTGGATGAAGACTTTAATATAGACAAGTAGTAGAGATGGCTTGTCTCTTCATATCACTTCCCACTTGAATAAATACCCCTATTTGTACTCTCATTGTATTGAACACACACAAGAATGAACTCCCCATTCTTTATATTATACTCTCTACTCTCTTCATGCTCTTCTCTCATTTTCTCTCAACAGGTTGTAAATTCTGAACATGAAAATATATAAGATTAATTAAAAAAAATTACCTCGAGTAAACTTTGCCAATGGCACACTATGTCGGAGGCAAACTTTGCCAGTGACACTATGCCGGTGGCAAAGTCCACTGGCAAACAATATCGTATTAAAAAACTAAAAATTAATTAAACTAATAAAACTTGAGCAACATGAGAAGTTTTTGCAAACCTTGTCCATGGAAAACTTTGTCAGTGACACACTATGTCGGTGGCAAACCATGCCCGGGGCAAACTTTACCACTGGCATACTATGTCGTTGGCAAACTTTACCAGTGGCACACATGCAAACTATGCTTGTGGCAAATTATACTCAGGCAAACTTTGTTGATTTCACGAGCATAGTTTGCCCGTAGCAAACTTTGCCCGTGACAAATTATAAATGTCCAAGACAAACTATGCCGGTGGCAAACTTTGCCACTGACAAACTATATCATATTAAAAAATGAAAAAATTAATTAAACTAATAAACTTGAGCAACATGAGAAGTTGTGCAAACTTTGTCCGTGGCAAACTTTGACAGTGACACACTATGCCGGTGGCAAACTTTGCCACTGGCAACCATGCCCGGGGCAAACTTTGCCACTGGCACATTGGCAAACTATGCTAGCGGCAAATTATACTCAAGCAAACTTTGTTGACTTTGTCGGTGACAAATTATAAATGTCTAAGACAAACTTTGCCAGTGGCTTTGTAAACTTTGCCAGTGGTAAATTTTGCCAGTGAAAAATAAGAAGGTTGACAAAAAACTCATAATAAAAAAAGTACAAAACAAGTTATGATTGGTACAACACAATATACAACATTATTTGTATATTTGTATATAATTGTTGTAATTTATTTTTTAATAATCAAATGTTTAATATGATGTAAAATTAACAACACAGTCACTTTGGTGACCTTTTGGTAAGAAAGGTGACTTAATAGTAAGCTCAATATATACTGATGTCTTAGAGTAAAAAAATGAACCACTGGTGTGACTAATTGGTAAATAATCCTTAATTTTTCTATGCAGTCGGACTACAACGTCAATATATACAAGCACAACATTATCACATTATTGAAGAAGAACACAAACAGGACTAAAGAAGAATGAGAAGAAGGCTTATTAGAAAAAGCATCTTTTCCACACATTATGTTTTTCTATCAAGTTATTTTCTGCTTATTCATTTGGCAATTATTAGTCAGATTTAGGCTATAAATAATGGTTTTCTTCTTTGTATGTTTAGTCAGAAAACTCTCTTCTCATTATACGTAGAGATTTCATATCTCTTCTGTAATCTTTTTCATTCCAATAAAAGGCAGTTATCCTTTTCATTCAAGATTCAGTTATTCACATGGTATCAAGAGCCATTCGTTCTTGAGCACCGATCATCGCCTTCCCTTTTGTTTTTTCTTTTCGATCATCCATGGCTAACACTTAATCACAGATGGATCCTCCAACCGACGAGCCGCCCACTCAACCGCTCGTTGTTCGCAATCCTAGTGATGACTCTACCTCACCCTATTTCCTCCACTCTGCCGATGTAGCCGTCAAACTCTCCGGCTACACTTTCACCGGAGATAATTACCATATATGGAACAAAAACTTTTTGATGGATCTTCATGTGAAGAGCAAAACCGGCTTCATCGATGGCACGCTTGCAATTCCTTATCCCGCCACTCACCCCTTGGAATTCTCTTCTTGGCACCGAGCTAACATTCTCGTCCAATCTTGGTTAGTTAACTCTGTTTCTCCTGAAATACACAGTAGTTTGTTAACTTTCGTTACTGCTAAAAAAGTATGGGATGAGTTGCATATCCGTTATGGTCATACCAATGGCCCTCGTGTCTTTCAATTAGAAAAAACTTTGGGTGCTATTAAGCAAGGCAATCAATCTGTTACTCTCTACTACAATGCTTTCAAATCCATATGGGCTGAATATGCTGGTTTTAGCCCCCTTCTCAAGTGCAATTGTGGTGCGAAATGTACGTGTGGTATACAGCTTCAATTACAACGTGCCTAGAACTCTGACTTTGTTGTCAAATTCATGGTTGGACTCCATTAATCCCTATGCCCACATTCGCACTCAGTTGCTTATGATAGTACCTATGCCCTCCTTATCTGATGTCTATTCACTCTTGCTTCAAGAAGAAAGTTAGAGATCACTACGATCACCTGTTATTGATCAAATGGTTATGAGTGTTACCACCAATACTCCAAGGCCCAATTCTACAAGATTCATTCGACCTACTGGAAATCATAGACCTTTCTGCACTCATTGTGAGCAACCTGGCCACACTACTGAAACGTGCTTTGTCTTAATCGGGTACCCCCTTGGTTGGAGACCTCGGGCAGCAAGACCCACTACTCCCCTACACTGGCTTTGATTAGCACTCTTACAATCAGTTCTTGGAGTATCAGCATTACCAGGCTCAACAAAGTCTTGCTAATCCACCCAATCACACTGTGGCACATGCCACCACTGGTATCAATCTTCCGCTTGTAACAATTCAGGTACTTCCTCTAGTTTTCTTGTTAATGTTTTACCTCAGCATTCATCTTGGATATTGGACACCGGTGCCTCTGATCACATGGTTTGTGACCCTTCCCTCTTCATCACCCCACCCCTATCTACATGTGTTATCATTCAAATGCCTACTGGGGCAACTACCAATGCCACTCATATTGGCAGTGTCAAACTTCCTCCTGATTTACTTCTACATAATGTTCTCTTTGTTCCTTCTTTCGATTTCAACTTGTTATCTGTTTCTCAGCTTACCAAGACTGGTAAGTTTGATCTTAGATTCTTACATTCTCAATGTTTTCTTCAGGATGTCAGTCACAAAAAGAAGACTATCTTAGTTGAAGTGAAGCATGGACTTTATCATTTACACTACACCTCTTTTCAGCCAGCTTCCCGTGTTCTTTCTGTTGTAACAAATGTTTCTAGTGTGATATGACATGCTAGATTAGGACATATTCCCTACCCCAAGTTATCTTCTCTGTATTTTCCTACTAAAGTTCAATGTAAAGATAATATCATTTGTGATATCTACCATTTTTCCAAGCAAAAATGACTAAGTTTTCCTGATAGTAACACTTGTACTACTGCTCCCTTTCATCTAATACATGTCGAAATTTGGGGCCCTTTTCGAATTCCTTCTCATGATAATTCTTGTTTCTTTCTTACTATAGTCGATGATTTTACTCGTAGCACTTGGATTTATCTAATGTCCACAAAATCTGACACTAGAAAAGTTTTAATCAATTTTTGTACAATGGTGAAAACTCAGTTTGATTCTTGTGTGAAGTCCATACGCAGTGATAATGGACAAGAATTTCACTTTACGGACTTCTATCAGTCAGCATGGATTATGCATCAACGTACTTTCACCTATACACCACAGTAAAATGGTGTGGTTGAACGAAAACAACAACACATCCTTCAAGTTGCTCGTTCTCTATTGTTTCACTCTTCTGTCCTGCTCATTTACTGGTCTGATAGTGTTCTTGTCGTTGCTCATATCATCAATAGGATACCTTCCAGTGCTATTCAACACCGCATTCCCTTTGAAATGCTCTACAACAAGCCAGTTGATTACGCTTATCTCTGCATATTTGGTGTTCTTTGCTATGCAAGCACCCCTGATGTTAACAGGCACAAGTTCTCCCCTAGAGCCACTAAATGTGTCTTTTTAGGTTATCCTTTAGGTGTCAAGGGTAATAAGCTTCTTGACCTCTCCACAAAACATGTTTTCATTTCCAGTCCAGTTTGAAGAACACATCTTTCCCTTCAAACTTCCCACCACTCTTCCATCTATTCCTTCCTCTCCCTCTCTTGATTAACTTTTTGATTGTTTCTCATATGACTCAAATACCTTTCCATCCACCATTCCCATTGATGATCATGTCCCTCCTGCTCCCACTCACTCTAGCCCTTCCTCTCCATCACCTGACCATCTCACACTCCTTCAACACCCACTAAAGAACCACCACTTGCTCCCACCACCACTGGTTCCCCTGTTGCTGCTGACATTCCCAGAAAACTCTCGAAACCAAATCCTTATCTTCTCACTTAAAAATCTATGAGTGTGTCCTCCCTCCTTCGTTACAACATGATAAATCCTCCCCCACTGCTGCCAGCAACACTGCAAGTTCCACCAAAACCTCCCTTTATCCTATTGCTTCTCATCTTTCCATCACTAATCTCTCTCCTTCTTATGTTGTCTTCACTGCTCAGATCAGTCAAATCACTGAACCACGGACTTACAAGCAAGCTAGTCAACACCCAGAATGGCAGCATGCCATGGCATCTGAGTTACATGCATTGGAACAACATAACACATGGGTGTCAACACCACTCCCTGCAGGTAAGAATGATGTAGGCTGCAAGTGGGTATATAAAGTCAAATACAACTCTTATGGCAACATAGAAAGGTATAAGGCACGATTGGTTGCCAAAGGCTATACACTCAGGAGGAAGGTTTGGATTTTTTTGAAACTTTTTCCCTAATCACTAAACTTACAACTGTGCACACTATCTTTGCTATTGTTTCTATTCAAGATTGGTTCCTTCATCAGTTAGATGTGAACAATGCCTTTTACATGGTGACTTGCCTGAAGAGATCCCTCCCCCTGGCCTTAATACTCCCTCTCATCTTGTGTGTAAACTAACTAAGAGTATATATGGCCTGGAACAGGCTTCTAGGCAGTGGTTCAGTAAATTGACTACTTGTTTGCTTGATTTTGGTTTTGTTCAATCTATGTCTGATACATCTCTGTTCATTAGATCTATCTCTACTTCTTTTGCTGCCTTAGTTATTTATGTGGATGACATTATTTTAGCTGGCAATGATATGGATCAAATTAATCAAGTCAAGAAACATCTACATGATATGTTCACTATCAAAGACCTTGGTATTCTTAAATACATTCTTGGCATAGAAGTTGCATACTCTCCTGATGGTATTGTTTTATCTCAACGAAAGCATGCACTTGATCTTTTGGATGAGACATGTTATTTAGGTTGTAAACCAGCCCTCACACCCATGGACTCCAAGTGTAGATTGACAAGGCAAGATGGTGAACCTCTGGCAGATATTTCTCAGTACAGAAGGCTAGTGGGAAGACTTGTCTACCTCACCATTACCAGACCAGATTTAAGCTTTGTTATTCACACACTGAGCCAGTTTCTCAGTCATCCTACCTCTCACCATCTTTCAGTAGCATAACATGGTACTCATATATCTCAAGAGTTCTCCAGGTCAAGGGCTACTTTATTCAAAGCATGCTTCACTCCAGTTGAAAGCCTATAGTGATAGTGATTGGGCATCATGTCCTGATTACAGAAGGAGTGTGTCAGGCTATAGTATTTTCTTGGGGCAGAGTCTCATCTCATGGAAAAGTAAAAAAGCAACATACTATCAGCCGGAGCAGTACTGAGGTAGAGTATAGAGCATTAGCTGCTACTGCCAATGAATCTCACTGGCTACTTTATTTGCTTCATGATCTTGGCATTGATCATTCTGCTCCAGTCCATATCTACACTGATAGTCGAAGTGCGTATTGCTCGGCTATCAATCATGTACAACATGAACACACTAAACATATTGAGCTTGACCGCCATTTTATTCGAGAAAAAGTTCAGAATAAAACTATCAAGCTTTTCCATCTTTCTACCTCTAATATGGTTGCATACATTTTGACTAAATCCCTGGTTGGTCCTCTCTTTGCTCTTCATCATGGGAAGTTGAGCATGAAGGACATACATGCTCCACTTGAGAGGGGGTGTCAAGCTATACAAATACAACAACATCACAATATTGAAGAACACAAACATGACTAAAGAAGAAGGCTTATCAGAAAAAGCGTCTTTTCCATACATTATGTTTACTATTAAGTTATTTTCCACTTATTCATTTGGCGGTTATTAGTCAGATTTAGTCTATGAATAGGAGTTTTCTTCTTTGTATGTTTAGTTAGAAAAAACTCTCTTCTCTATATTCACAGAGATTTCATATCTCTTCTGCAATCTTCTTTCATTCAATCAATCCAAAGCAGTTATTCTTTTCATTCAAGATCCAGTTATTCACAACCTCAACCTCTTCAATTTGTGTACCTCAATAAAAAGTTCAATGTGGAACGGAGTGAGTAAGACTCTGTTATCTTCAACTTATATTTACTGAACTAGACTGAATTGAACTGAACTGAATTGAAGTAAGATATAAATTATAACTAAGCCGAGTTGATTTAAATGAAACTGAACTGAATGAATTTTCAGTTGAAGAAAGTCTAATAAACATGTAAATGCTCGTGTAGGTCCTGAGACCATTCTATTTGCGACCACTAGACATTGCACAAATAAATGTCACGCGGACCTCATTTGTGGACCCCACAACCATTACAAATGGTTTCGAGACCAGGATTGACGAAACGTATATATAATTTCTCACTAGCCGAACTCAACTCTACCTTATGTATCATTGTCATCCACACACATTTAATTCATGTATATGATATACCTCAAGCTATACTCACTTTACATGTATTTGAAGTGTGATTGAATATCACATAAGCTTTATATATGCATCACAGTACATGGGTGTGACATAAATAAGAATAGTGGTGCGCGCATTAACCAAACTTTTAGTCAATTCCATAAAGTTGTATCACAATTAAATATCATATCATCTGTAAATTATTGGCTCCTTCTTTGTAATTCTTTCAGTGTGACAGTAACTATACACAGAAGAAATACATACTAGATACTACTACATGATTGGGAGACTATAATCATAACCTAGGAAGGACACATATGAGGAAAATTAACAATTATTGAGTGGATGTCAAATGTTTGTTTGAATGAAGATATGATCATAATTAGTAGTAGTTGCCATTTGTTACAAGCATACAAGTGCATAGTGGCACACAAATTACATGAAAATGAAGATTACTATAAGAGGTTTGATGGGTGCCCACAGTCCTTGAAGTGGGGCGGAAATAGTTAGAAGAAGAGGACCCATATCCTGGTAATATGAAGAAAGAAATAAGGTAAGGCCAACGACAAATTAAAGGTGGGAGGAAAATAGGAAGAGCAGAGAAGCATCACATGACTTTATTAGTTGGAAGCTCAAACCCTTCCCCTTTGGAATAGGGTGGATCCATGTTCTCTTCCACCCCACACCCTATGACATTTTTTCCGTTTTCATTTAATTTTATTTCGAATTTGATATTGTTCGAACTTCAAATATGTAAGTGGAATCAATACAAAAAAGAAAGAAGGTAAATCAGAATGTTAATGTATGGTAAAAACCTCACTAGTGATCAGTGAAGTGGAATTCCTCAAGGGCAAGGTTGAAATCTAGGGCACACATAAATAAGCCTCATAGAACAAAGGTAACGGTTTGATATCAATCATCGCACCCTCTAATCTTGCTCCGTTGAAACAAGAAATAGAATGGCAATGAACACGTGTTATCGGTTGAATTTTGAAAAAGAAATCTTAGGTTCTATGTTACACAACACAAAGACGGAAAGATGATTTTCAATGGTAGCCATTGAAAATATAGAGTTACTTCGACGTAACACTCATACATATGAAATAACGTTCAGATCTCCACACACAATTATTCGAATTTAGGAATTGAAAACTACAAATTCTACAACCAATTGTTAAGGGCCAAGTTTAACATTGACGTTTTAAAACAAGGAATCTTACCAGATCCACATATGAACTTGCACAATTAATGTATTTTACAGCTCATAGAACATAAGGTAATCCTTAAAACTTGAAAATTTAAATTCGGACTAAACGTTAGGCTTACTCTATCTATCTGATGATATTATAAAATTTTAGTGATGACATACGAGAAAGTGTGAAATTTGAAGTTTTGAAAAGAGGGGTGGATGTTATGTTTGTTGTCCACATGACAATGAAGTTGTGGTGCATTTGAGGTGATGAGGAAAACAACTGAAGGCCATGTGCGCTCTTGTTATGCTTGACATCACTCCTCTCCTCCCCCCGGCCTTTCTCCCCTTTGAAAATGATTTGTCAACTACTCCCTTGTCACTATTATTATATTAAGTTATTATCAAACTACTATTTATAAACACACTTCTACTCAATTTTTATCCTATCTTTCATCTCTAAAACTCCAAGTGGTCATTTTTACCACACTTTAACAACAAGAATTTTCCTAACTTACAAACTAACGCCTATTTTATGTGGAAAAAAGCTAGCTAGCTAGCTTACATCACTAGAATCCGATGTTATAGCTTATTGGTTTAACTTTAACTACAAGTGTTTATTACAATTATCATTGCACTTATCTTTTTTATCAATAAATGTTGCAATTTATAATTGCCATGTTGTTTAGAGGTGATATAGTTCTACTTGTGGAAAAAGGCCAATATATAGTTCTACTTGTGTATCTTTTTGTCTAAAATTTTATACCAGTATTAATATTTTATTATTATAATATCGATTATAATTTATGATAGAGTAATAGTATATGTTTTCGGAAGTACTAGTAGCATATAAATTATTCTGACTATGCACGCATCAAATAACTGCAGTATGCCAGTAAGGTTACTGTATATGGACACAGGATAAGTGGATATCAACTATCTATAATCAACTATCTATAAGTTACCCCACCATAACAAATAATAAACAATTTCAAAATTTACAAAAACTTAAACATTTTGACACTAAAAGTACACATTTTCTCACCTTCTTCATTTTTTATCATTATTTTAACTTTTCACATAAAACTATGCACACTAGTATGAAGTTTAATTGGACGGAGAGGGTAAGACATAAAAAGGTGGGTATAATATGTTAATTTTAGTGGAAATGTAACTTCAAGAATTTTTTTATCACTTGTTGAATTTAATACATTCATTTTTAGTAATGTACATATTGTATCAAGTCTGAAAATCACAAATACATGAAGTTCAGGATGGAGGGAAAACTAACAATTGTGAACTACTGTCCTTGGTTGCTTCAACCTTTCACAGACTCATCTTTAGTTTAAGACGATGATAGCAAACTTCTGGCAGACGACAAGGGAAACGAACAAGGTTCATTGTATGGGTTAAGATAATCTTTGAGACTGTCAACATTATGGGTGTTTGGATATTCTGGATTTCAACACATTCAACTTGGCAATTTTCACCAAACAAGTTGCCCATCTTATTAGCATCTTATTAGAACGCCTCGTACTGGCACCTTATTAGGTAACTTGCTAAATAGAGGGCCCTATTCTCCTAATCTTCATGTTCAAGGTTTCCTATGCTACCAATATAGAGAAGCCTAACCTTGACACAGGTTTGCACCGGAGACCAGGTTATGGCAGGCAGATTAGCAACGAAGTTTTAAGTTTTGGGGCCAATGGGGGACCTCAGTACTGGCAGTCTGGCACCTTATTTGGTCACTTGCAAAATAGAGGGCCCTATTTCTGCTAATCTTCATGTCAAAGCTTCCTATGTTTACCAATATAGAGAAGCCTTGACACAGTTTGCACCGGAGATCAGGTTATGGCAGGCAGATTAGCAACGGAGTTTTAAGTTTCAGGGCCAATGGGGGACCTCGTACTACTCTGCAAGTTGCAGATCTGATCAACACGAGTCCCTTGTCAGGATCATTTTGTACCGTTACACCATTCCAAATCAGGACTTTATATGGTCAAGATGGGTAATCATGGTGCTAGAAAATTATCAAGTCTCTACATTGAATGGACCTGGAGGCAGGGCATCCATCCTACGACCAATTAGATTTTTATTCTGGGATAAGGTTGAAATTTGTGTTTGATGAAATCAGAAGCAATGAAGGTGTGTTTGCTCAGGTGGTGTACCTCTCCGTGGTGTTAGAGATGATTCCTTACAAAGGACATCTCGAACACATTGTTATGCGGTTCTACAAAGACTACAGTGAATTTTTCTTTCCTGGAGACTGATAAAGTGCTTGTTTAGTATACGATTTGGGTGCCATTATCCCAACTTTTTGGCCACTCTCAAATTCTATCCCAAATCTCTGTAAATCTCAGTTAAATCACATGTCTGCAGAAACAACACAAAATACAATTCTAACACATGTCTGCAGAAACAACACAAAATACAATTCTAAATACACTATATGCATACTCCCAGCTTATTCAATAAATACCTAACACTGATGATTCTTGGGTTCCTGCATTAATTTAAAAAAATCCCAGCTTAAGCAAAATAAATACCTTTAAATAACTTAGAATCTATAAAGAAAATTTGCCAAAGAATATTTCCACTTAATTGTCATGTCGCTTCCACACGCGAAGCACTGCTTGTACAGATACTAAAGGAGAATAAAGAAGCAGAATTGGAAAGAAAAAAAGAAAGAAAAGAGACACTTCAGGGTAAACTTGTGGTTTGTTAGTCTGTCCAAGATAATCCATGTGTCAATTGCCAACTACCTTTGTCCAAGTATCGCGTGGAAATTACAACAAAATACAACCTACGCCGCACCCTATGTCTTTCTATAACTCTATGCTTCATGAATGAGTATATTACTACAGTTAACCTCTCTGTCCTGTGAATATAAAGAATGGACATATGCTTACTATATCATCTCTTCGGATAAAATAATGTGAATACCTGTAAGCCTGAATGCACAGTTGTTAGTCACGTTCAAATGGTCATATTGCCTCTTCCAGCCAAAATGGTCCTCCATGATTGGCCGTTGTGTCATCTGGGAACATCTATTAACTTATAAATGTACAGGAAAATTGATCAGCCAAAATGGAATCCAGTTGATTTGAAGGAATCGCTTGAAAGAATTGGTAGTTTGTGAACTGCTATGACACCAGCTGCCAAGGAAGCAACTGATGCCAAGGCAAATGCTGGTACGTTGCCACCACCAAATAGAGCATCCCATGGACCAGCCCCAAGGGAAACAATCATCTGAGCAAAAGAAATACAGCATCAAGAACCAAGATGCTAGAATTCAATATCATATTTATAAGATAGATTTGCCGGAAGGCAAGAATCATCATATAATGGCATTGTTAAGAAATTATAGGCAGACATCAGCAAAATAAAAGACAATTGAGTGATCTAACTACCTGAGGTACCACAATTGCGAGATTTAAGACTCCGATCGCCAACCCTGAAAAGAGACAAGCCTTCAATAAGAAAATGGGCCTTTTAAAAAATCACGAGAAATGACAACTCGACTGTGTGGTTAAGTGAAAAATTATATTGTGTTTGTGCATAATGACTTCGCCCCATAAAAGCATACAATTTCCATATACCCCAAAAAAGCCAACTTCAGTGTTGAAAATATACCCCAAAAAAACCAGTATTTGTATAAAGGGTCAAGTGAATAACTTTTCAAGTTTTGTGGAATAAGCAAAAATTAGAATGAGCAAACTTCAGTGTTAAAAATAAAAATGGGTCGCACCTTGGCCGCCTCCCGAGTCAGCCGTCAGCTCAGCCGTCACAGAGAAGGGTACGCTGTAAGTGACCTTTAAAGAAAAAAGTAGGAGAATTCAAGACCAACAACCGGCACTCGAAATAAAGGCGAGTGAAAATCAAGTATGATAGATCAAATTACGTACAGCAAGAGGAAAGCCAAGAAGAGTGAATATAACTAAAGAGGCAATCTTAGTAGTTTCATTGGCTCCTATGACATCTTGAACCCCATCAGACATTTGTCTCAAAGACACAAAGCTAATGATAGCAGTGCCTGCCATGCAGACAAACACAATAAAGTTACTGGATGCCCAAACTAGTCTCGCTCCCATCCGCTTGCACATTGGTTCAATAAGGAAAGAGCTGATGCCCAGAACAACCTGCAAGCGAAGGAGAAGAAAAGAAAAACTTAAACCAGCAGACAGCAAAATGAGCACAAGTAAACCAAGATCTTACCAACTAATATTCACATGAAAAAAAACTAATGGAGCCAACTGTGAGTTCTTACAGAATTCAATAGCAAACCAAATGCACCTTCTCTGACACCTTGATTATAAGCTTGAACTTTAGCAGGAGTTTCTCCTTTCGGATCACCATTATAGACTTCTCTCCCCATCCAATCAGTATCAAAGAGGAAAAAGGGGAACCATGACAACTATTGGAAAAAGAAAAAAAAGAAAAGATACAAACAAAGAGGAGAAAATAAGCCAGCAGAACAAATGGGAAAAATATTTAATAACAAAAAAAATAATTCAAAAGAACCAGATCAATGGTAAAGAGATCCTAAGACGGTACTTACCCAAGTCAAAGCCATGACTACCAGCACAGAATGCATAGCAGGAGGTAAATGTCGTAAGCTTGTTAGCAGATTAACTAGAACAGCCCCAGGACTGTCAGTGAGACTTGTATTGTCATCTTCTGGAATCTTCCGTTCTGCAATCCTTTCATTATCCATGCCATGCCCATCAGGCTTATCTTCTAATGGGACATGTCTGAATTCTGTATTGATTTCTAATTTTGATAGTTCAGATCCATTTTGCTGAGGTTCATTCAAGAGAGGAGCAGAATCTGATAGATGATGAGGTTGCTTAGGCGTCAAAGGTACTTCTTTTGCAAAGTAGAGTGTCACGAGCGTACAAAGTGCAAGAAAGACCTACAATACTCCAAATTCAAAGATAGATGAGATTTGAAACTCAAACAGCAGATCATTCAATCTTAAATGGCAGGCAGCATGACTTACCAAAATAATTTAGACATGACAAGAGACAACTTGAGATTAACAAACGTAAATTCCACTAAGAAAAAGACAGTTTAAACTGAATCACATCGTATGTTATACATAGACACATGTAGGTGGTGTAAAGCAGGAGCACGGATGTGATTGTCATATTTACTCAAAAGTCAAATTTAACAGTTCATAATCCATTCCATACTAAAACTTCACGATTCATGATTAGTTTTGTTACGCGTTCCGAGCCTTAACAAGGACTCGACTCAGCTCGAGCTCGCCTCATTTGATAAGGTGTTCGAATCGAGCTCCAGCCTCATTAGGAGCTCGGGCTCGATTATAGCTTCTGTCGAGCTTGAATGAGATACTCGGGTCAGTTTCGCTAAACAGCACTATTCATGACAAAACATTATTCAATGCATAATATATATCATAACCTTGTAGCTTTAGATATCACCAACAACCAGATTTAACTTGACAAGGGTACATGTTTTTATTTTTCACAATAATTCAGAAAGAAAAGAATAAAGTACAGTATCAGCAGAAAATTAAAAAAAAAAACAAAAAAAAAAATTGATAACCACATAGATGAGGTAGTTTCTGGTTTTTCTATAGTTAAGTAATTTTCTTCGCAGATACAACAACTTTAGAGGTAAACTTGGTTATCATAATGGAATATATATACTACTATAATACATGGATGGTCTATTCAAATTCAGTGAGTCATTAAGCAAATGACCAATTACACATTATTCGGCTAGTCCTAGAAAACAACATGTGGAAACATCAGAGCAGATATTCATCGGCAGCAGCTCTCATATATGCACCACGTTAGGCAATATAAATAGATAAAGTGAAAATCATAATAATGAAGATGCCACAACAACCACATTACTGAAATTAGGGTGTTAATCGAAGTAATCCGATCGGAAGTTGTGGATTAATACCCGATTCAGATCGAAGTTCTATGAATAGTATATCACAGTAATATGTCGCGTTAACTCAGAAGAATTATCCACAGCCCAAACAAAGTACCTACCACTGCAACTAAAAAGGCTGCTTTCAGATTTCCACATGGTTCACAGCACGCTCTACTTGTTAAGAACGGAAACCATCTGCCAGATAACCGAGTAACTGTATCAAATCACTGAAAGACTGTATATTCAAAAATATATAAATAGCTCAAACTACTATAACAACATGCAAATATTGTTACGAAGTTCAGAGTTATCTTACATACTTAATCGGTCACAATGGAAATCACAAAAATGCATGTGTACATAAGAGAGAAATTATTGGTGTGCATGTAGGACTATTTCAAATCCAAAGGCGTATAAAACATAAGAATGTAAGTTATTCTCACACGTGAAAGAACTACCTGTGCCAATTTCCACTTGCCCCAGATGAAAATCCAAGAATGTTTCCGACAGCCATCCAAGAACAAAATATTGCATTTGCTGCATTTCTTTGCTCAGGGCCTACAGAAAGTATTAATGATGATAATTAGATCATACCATGAAACAAATATTATTGATCTGATTGGGAACGGTGAGTTTTGAAAGAAACTTTTAAAAAACAAATCACCCGAAACTCCGCACAAAATTATAACTTAAATATATGGGTCTACAATCTTGATACTTTCATATATGGTGATTTGTTGATTTCTGCACTGAAAATAAGTTTGCAGTTCAAAATATTAGCAAAAAGCTAAAAGGATTTTATCAAGCATATATATCTTCAAGGCTGTGCAGTGACATTCCATCATCCCACCGTAGGGTTTTCGCTTTCAGGTTGCTACTTGTCGAGGGGGAAAAATTAAAAAAAAAAAAGTTCAGTACGCTGTCCCAGTTGCTACTGCTGTGACCGGCTTGTACTTTTTTCAGAAGTACTATCAGATGTTTCAAGAACAACATAAACATATGCTCATCAGTGCTTCGATGATTTTACACAAAATGATGGAGATGTCTGTCACTCGGAGGCTGGTGTAAAATCATATCACTAAGTTCCACCATGATCAAGATCAGAACAATAAACTCCATTAAAACGTAGAGTGGAAGCTTTCTTATTGTTCCTGGTAATGTAAAATTGAGGAAATTCAGCAGCTATAGGAAATTTGTTCAGATATTTCTCCGTGCTCAACAAGAGAGGGTTACTTGTGCTGAATAACAGGTTGTATCAGTTCCAAAAGCAGCAGTCAGTCCTAGTAGCAGCAGCATCGAATGTTCAGTATCGCCAGACTACTATGTCTAACCAGCGTCCTGGTCTGCCAGTATATGGCAATCGATTAGAGAAGGGAACTAGGACAATTCCTCAACTTCATTCATATCAGCCAATGAGACGAGCCTATTCAGGATTGCATTTTTATTTTTATTAACCGTTGCTGAGCTGGAGGCCAGAGCCAAACCTGAGACTCAGTCTGAGTCTGATGATAGCATAGTAGGTGCTTCTTTTGTTGACTACTCAAGTGGAATGCATCAGAGTAGGGTTATTACCCTGCAAGAACAGCTGCCCACAGAGGAACCCTCTTGGAGAACCTGAGAAGCTGACCTCTGCACCTGTATTGAATGCCAAACTATAATCTCCACTGCCAGTCAGTTTAACAGCTGGCACCTAGGAGACACCGCCTGCTTCTGATTGGGACCAATTTCTGGCCTGTCCCAAGCCCACTATATTCTGGCGTTGATGATTCCTTGTCATATGAGGAAGGAGCATCACTGTCCATCTCCATAAGAAACTTTCTTTCTACAGTGGCCAGGTTTATACTTATTTGAATAGTTGAAGTATTTGGATCGAGCATCATGTTTTCATGCGGAATCACCAGGATACTGATGGCTGCTCATGTAAAAGGGTTCGGGCAGGGAAGTGAGCCAAATGGCAGTGGCTACACTAGAGTTGGAATAAAAGGCTTATTACGAATATAAGTGGAAAGATTATTGTCTGTGACCTGTTCAACATAAAACTTACAAAAAAAAAAGAACAGACGTAACATTGATGTGTCCTAAACCATACTGCTTACTACTCTAGAAATCCTATGAGTTACACACAATGCAAAGCAGGAACAACTTGAGAATGTTTACAGGACAAAGTTTGCAATTTACTTCCTAGTGGATACAACACTTGTCAATTAGCACTAGTGCCAAAACAGAAGTACTTCAGTTTTCAATTAACCATGAGATACAGTAAAGAGGGGGAACTATTACCTGATAAATCAGCCAGGAGTGCTCGAGCTGGACCCTGAAATATAAAAATATTACTTTTCTCTTATGGATGAGTTAAACTTTAACAGTTACACAGAGTAAATGACTTTAGGAAGCTAACCTGCACAGTGTTGTTTGCCAGGTCCAGCATCCAAAACCCAATTATGAAGACGATAGCAGCCCTTGTGCGAGTGCCCTTGAATGTACTGCAATTGCATGAATTGATCAAATGCACTTTTACATGGATAAAGACAAAGGTGAAATCATAAACAATTGAGAAGTTGACAACCTGCAATGCTCTTTTGTATCACCTAACACGTAACCAATGTCTGCAGAATACCCAATTATTATCACCTATACAGATTTAGCTTAGATGGTCATATAACCTTCAATCAAAGCCAAACAAAAAGACACGAGTTACAATAAACTTACAGAAACTGCAATCATGAGAGAGCCAATCAATATAAATGGTCTCCTTCTACCATATTTTGAAGTGCACTTATCACTCCATATACCAACACACGGTTGTACCTGAATGACAAGAAATCAAGAATGACAACATCATCCAACCAGAAACGAAGTATGATATCAAGATCAAGCAACTCCGCATCATATTTTGTGTACTAACAAGTCCTCCTAAATAAATACTCCATCTGCCTCAAATGATATCAGTATAGCACTAAGTAGTTACTAATTATCAGAGAGGAAATGTCAACTTTCAAAGACATAGTAATCATGAACAATTATGGCATACTAGGTGTGAAGAGACACTTCTTGGAGCATTCATCTGTGTGAGTATCACTAAATGAATTGTAACAGCACCCATCAATCTCCATAGATAACGTCAATCTAAAATAGGCTGGGGCCCGAATCTTAATAGTTAAGAAACGAGGTATTTGCACGTACCACAAGGCCTGTTATGGGGCCACAAAGCCAAATAAAAGAAGAGAACGCATGCTCCACACCAAGTGTCTGCACAAAAAAAACAAAAGTTAATCAAACTTGAAATGTGTTAACAAGCCAACAAGGAGTAGATAAATAGTATACCAAGAAGTCACATTTAGTAATAGAACAACCTTAACACAGTAGATGTACATGATACTTTCTTTATGCTTACAAAAACCTAACAAACTAAACAGTAGTCAACCAGGTGTACATACCTGAAAGAAGTATGAAACAAGCAAACTTCCAAAAATAGAGCACATTGTCATTAGTGTTAAAGTGCCAGCTAGTTGACATGATGACAATTTTAATTTCATTCAGATGGATGCTATGCTACTTAAATACATTTTGTTGGATTGAAATAGTTTTCTAAATCACTCTGTGCATCATAAATAGCAATTTTATAATGTCAGAAAATCTACTTATATCATCCACCTTGTTAAGTAAACACAATAGATAGAAACTAGTCTAATCTTCAACAACGAAAGCAGGATTATCCAAGTTGATCATTGACATTCTGGTAAACAAAGTTCCATTAACGAGTCATTGGTCGAATATAGTCAGGTGGTCAGAAAGCACTAGGTGACCAAAGAGAATTTTTCATAGAAGTTATATTTACATATGTAGAGGCTAAGAGATTGAGTGAAGATGGGATAACGCACAAAAGCAAGCAGTGGACACTTGCACTTGAGCTTGACTGAACATGATGCCTTAATTGGTTAACGTAGATGTCGCATCTTAGTGAAATATAAAATAGCAAGATGATGTTGTATACTAATCATCATGAATTATTAATTTAATTTCTTAGTTCTTACACTACATTAAGTTTCCTTCATTAAAATGTGAATTTTAGAAACTTCTCAAGCTGATTAACGAAAGATTTTAAGCATTGAGGATGATGCTTGCTTTTGAGAAAGTTTAATGATAAACTAAATCATGTTGAGGTTCAATGAAAAAATATACCATGATCGACCTAGAATCAATGATAGAGGATGCCTTCAGGCCTGATTATACATTCTAGTATTGACTATAAACTTACTTAAAATGCAAATACACCTGTTCAGTACCTGCCAGCCATTTCATGATATAGCAGGGCCATGTCATATGTTCTGTATCCACAAATGACTATCTTTGTAACTATAAGCCATTCACTAGAGACAATTACTGTATCCCAATGGGCAATATGCATCTCCTAAGAGCCTATTTTAAAAAACTTCTAATTATTGTAAAGAGTTCATGTCTAGTAGAATCAGGTGGTACGTTTGCCAAAAGGCTTGTAAGAAAGTGCAGAACAGTAATCTGAAAAGGCAGCTGATTCTCTAGAAGAGATATTGTCCAGAAGTCAGAACAAAGAGAATCAAAATCTGTAACAAATTTTGCAAACAGGATTCTTATATGATGTTTCAAACAGGAACTGATCTAAATCAGAACTCAAATGAGTTCCCATCCTTCAAATGCTTCAGAAAGCAACTATATATAGCTAAAACATGACAAACAAGCATCTACATTATCAGAAGCAATTACATTAACCTGTCAAACAAGTGAATATCAAGAGAAATTCAACCAACACAGGCATCATCTCATTCTCATCACCAACGCACTGAAACTCTATTACTCACTTTTGAAGAGACAGTTCCAAGCTATCAGAGCAACCAAATTCATCTAACATGCAATTCGAGATACTAGGATCACAAATCGAGAGGAAACATATATATACCTCGCTGGGCAGTATGATACAGACGATCCAGTCCAAATGCTAGTTATTACTACTTTCTTATAAAGCTCAAACATGAATTACTATTTACTAACTAAACAAAGAGTCTCAAATGAGCTTATTGTGAAACCAGAAACATCCAAAACTGAAGTTATAGCGACATGTATTATTGTGATCTAAGTTTAACTAGATTTGCTATCTATCTTTAACGAGTAAACAACACAACCAGTAAATGAACTTCATCATTTTTAGCAAAGCAAAACAAAAGGCGATAGTTATCCTAATAAACCATAGGACAGTACCTAACAATCAACATACACACCAAAACGTCATAATCCTCTTCAGTAACTAATGTTAACACAAATTTATCCTTAGCAAAATGCACAAAAAACAGCATCATCACGCATCTACTCAAATCAGATCACTACGCCAACCGACAACCACCAAATCCAGTTCACAACAGAACGAGATCGAGCAGGTAAGTGATAATTACCTGAATATACGGAGTGAGGAGCGAGAGCTGAAGCGCCCAGCCAAATTGCACACCAGCTGCGATTGTACAACTAAGTATCAACGTCATCAAGCTGCAATTCTTCTGCGGCGTGTGATGCCGATCCGAATCCGGCGATTCGAATGGTTCCGGAGACGATTGGATCTGTACACGTTGGTGCGAATCGTCATCGGCGGTAACGAGCTCCACCTCCTGCTTCAGGTTCTTGTACGGAACTCGAATTGACACTGCGTCCATCATGATGTGAAATTCTCAAGTCGAATTGTGCATGATCTGTGAGATGATGTCGTTGATTTCGGAAATGGTGTTGATTTGACGAAGAAGATCAGTTGTGGGAAATTGGGCGGGGAGTGACGATAGATTTACTTAAAGTTAGCCATGTGGAATTGGTTTCGTTGAGTGAGGCCGGAGAAACTGACCAGAAAAGGAAAGGAGATCGAATAGGTTATTGGACTTGGATCGTGTATTCGACAGTATTGGGCCGATTAATGACTAATGGGTTATGAAGTCAATTATGATTCATGTGTGATTAGGTTTGGGCCTGTATAATTGGGCTTTTTTTTACGTAATTAAATTGTCTAGATTGTATGTAAGCGTTCAGGAATTCACAATCAAAATTAGGTTAGAGTCGACTTATACTCTTGATTTGTCGGTTTTGCAGAATATGGATGATTATTGGTGAGAACTAGCCAACCTTGTCGTAGTAGGAAGGTGATGGATGAATATGGATGACTCTATGGATCGATCAAAGAGCTTGAGAGAGTAGACGGGCAGGATCCAAGAGCAAGGATCATAATTTATGTCTATAGATGGACCAACAACGTCTTTGTCCCTTGAGTCTATTAGTCAAGTTCACTTTTTATGGTCAAATATACATTTGGATTAGACCTTAATTAGCAAGGTCATCGAGTGATTGCAACACAGTTGATTTATTTTCCAAGCAAACTCAACTCAAGTTGGAGTTTTATAACGTCTATTATGGTAGAGCTTCTAAACATCTTGTTAAGATTGTTGCACTGACATTCTTAGTTTGTGCGGATATTATGTGCTTTTGAGTTGTTTTTTCTCTTGCTTGTGCACATTCGCATGCAATTGCTCTATGATACCTCCTTCGTGTGGTTGTTGATCCGCCATGATCATATGCATCTACAAGTATATGAAAGGCAAACACTCCTCAACTAGAACATCTGTCCTCCCCACTTTTGTAGTCACTAGTATGTTTTGTTCATTTAGAATTTAGTATCCGTACGGCATTATACATTATTATATTCGAATTTATACCCTATGGATGGTAGTTCAATTGGTGTAATCCACCAATATTGCCTACCAACTCTCTGCTAGTGTACGTAGTTGAATCATGATTGTTCAATTTCTACGTACCAACTAGTAGTACCAACTCTACTTGTGTAGTTGAATGAACATTTTCATCTTGTGCATACTTCACTTGTAATTAGTATAATTTAATTTTACTCTCATATATTTTCATGCATATTTAGGTTGATTTCTTGCTTTTGGACTTTTTTTTTTGGATCCACGTCATTCCTACTGGTCTATCTTTGCATTTATTGGAAATGTATATAGTGCATTAACAAAAATGATTAGTGCAAGTTAAAATATAAGTAAGCAAGCTAAATAGTGCTACAAATTAATGAGCAAGTGGTTAATTACGACGATATACATGTATAGCTAAGTTGTAATTAACTATCATCAAGTAGATAGTGATTAGAACAGCCAAAATATTTTGTGTGTACTACTTGTGAAGTTGTGATTCATTTTATTTGTAACTGTCCTTTTAACCCAAGATTTATCTAGATTCTTCATCACTAATCACTATATATAAGCAGTCTTAGATCAAATCACATCCAAGTTGGTAAATTAATTACTACTACTTGATAAAAACATTAATAATCATTTTACCAGATTTTTCCATCCAAGCAATGACTTATAAGTTATAACCGTTGGTAACAGCCATTTAATTTACAGGTTAATTATAATCTACACTATAGTTAAAACACTTTTCGTACTATAATCTACACTAGATTTAGGCTAATGCAAACGTAACTGACCCTAATATTTAAATTTTAAGCTGATCATCTTTATTATGATTATTCTATATATAATATTAAAGAAATACTTTTCAGAAAAGGCTACTTAATTATGTAATGCACCAAGAACTTCGGAACTGGAAAGGTTGATTAGCTACTATATAGCTAGCTAGGCAGAAGCCCTTTCTATTTATTGGTGATGTATTTATTGATAATGATTATAGGATGATTGAATCAATAACATAGGCAAAAAGGTCTAATTAATATAATTATTAAGCGAACATTAATATTTATAGATAGGGGAACTAGACCATACATATGATACAATATGAGTGTAGCAAAAGTTGGCTAGTGACCAAACCCTAGTCGCCAAACGACAACATTACGAGACGAAATGGTACAACAAGAAGAAGCTCATATATATTAAACTGCTCGATCGATCAACAACTACTTGATTTCTCTTCTCTCTTTCTGTATTTCACATTAGCAAGCTCCTAATTACTGCTGCTTGAGCACTGTCACTGTCCGTCGACTCCAAAAGCTCCGATAACCGGTCGCTCAGATCGTCCACCTCTTGGTGCAAGTTCCGAATGTAGTTGCAAGTCTCCTGCAACACTTTCGACGCCGAAACCTGACCAAAAGATGACAAATAAATTCAATACTAGACACTATAAAATATTTGATTTTATCTAGAAATTTGAATTGGAGTAGAAGAACTATATATAGTAACTAAAATTGGGCCAAATTAACTTGCGTGAAATAAGCATGTTAGTCAAAAAAATGTGTCACTAGGTCCAATTTGTTGTGTATTTTAATGTTATTTCTCGCAACTATCACTTCAAAGTGTTGTTAATTTCATAGAACGAACATTTTGACGTTAGCTACTGAAATGGTGAGCACAAAACCCGTTTCGCTGTCTAAGGGAACAAGAAAGTCCCACAATCACAAGGTTCAATTCGAATTAATGGGTGACCATATACTCATCTATCATGAAGATAAAACACAGGCCACATACTATTTTTTATATTTTCTAAAAAACGATTAATGCTAGTAAAAAAAAGAAGAATTAGGTAAGTTGGATTATATAAATAAGGTACGTTAAGTCTCACCTTGTCGGAACGTCTGCTACGGATCTCGGGGATGAGGCGTTGCAACTTGGAGACGAGATCAGCGATCTGATCGTCGCTTATCCTGGAAACACCTGACTGCCTGGAACGTGATCTTCTGCTAGACATTGTACGTCGTATTGATGATTGATTAATGAGCTAAGGTGTAAGTTGTTGTATTGTAGCTAGTAGTGTTACCTTAAAAATTACTAAAGTGTTGTGAGAAGAAAGGAATGAGTCAGAAAGGAACTCAGGGGAATGAGTATCTATCTATCTATCTGTGTTTGCTGGTGTGAAGAGAAGTGATGTTGTTGTTGATGATTTGAGTATGGGAAATGGGGTTACTTAAATGAAGGAGGAGGAGAACAGTGATAGACAAGTTATGGGACAGAGCGATAAGTTTTACTAAACACTTAAGGACCTGTGTTGGAGCTCATCAAGACAACTGCATGGGAGAAAGCAGTGGGCTATGTTTGTTTTTAAATAGATCAAGAGAAATCAAATCTTCAAACTAATTAAGCCTTCTTTCTTTTTCATTTTTTATTTCTTTTAATGTGATTTCTATATGAGAGGGACACATAGAGGATCTCTCTAGTTGTGGCCTTCTACTTGCTTAGTCAATTTGCTTAGTTTATCTCCAATTGGCTTCTCACACTACCTATGTGTTCCTTTTACAATAAAAAACTCAATCATAATGCATATTTGTTGGATTTCTTCATGAATGGAGAGTTTGTTTTTAAGTGGAAGCACTTGTACAAATAGCATCTTCTTAAGTGTTAAGTGTCAATTTCTTATAAAGAAGATATATATTCATTTTTTAAATGCATGTTATGTTCGCATTTATATATTTTGATTGAAAAACTATCGTATTAGTTTACACCATAATCTGTAAATATTGATCAATATTTATGTATTTAGATTTGAATTTTTGGTTCAGATGAAAAAAGAATAAACTTATTACTTTCAGATTTGAGGACCAATCTTTTTAGTCTTAGGTGTGCGAGGTTGTATAATATGAGCTCACACCATAACCTGTAAATGTTGATCAATATTTTCGTATTCATATATGAATCTTGTTTTAAATGATTAAAGAATAAACCTATTATTTTTAATTTTTTTCGATTTAAGTGTTTGAGGTTTTAATTAGATATATTATGGAAAAAGGAAAGGAGAAAAGAAGAGGCTTGCCAAAGTAAAATCTTTTGATCATATTGATGTAAGAGTATGATATGGATTGGTATTACCGACTAAAAACTTTGATTAAGAATCAAGTGGGGTTAAGAAGCTGGAAATTTTGCTTGTTCATCAGCAAACTTTGCGGGCCTATTGTCAGAGAGACCACGCTGGTCCATGTTATCTTGTTATCTCCTGTCATTTTAATATAAATGTATGGCCACATGAAACTATTTAACAATTCATGCCTAAATGCTTACTAACAACTTGATACTTTTCTTCATTAAGAACTGTTACTCAACCTTAGTTTAGAGCAAAAAATGGGAACTTTCTACACGGAGAAATGGAATCTTAGGATATATCTATATGCTATATATATAAACTTGTGTACAAAGCTGCCTTGTGAACGTGAGTACGTGACATTTTGAATCAAATCATCAAGAATTTACTTGGAAAATATGGAAACCATAAATTCTAAGATTATAGTTGTTCTTTCTGAGGATATATAGTACTTTCATTAATCATAAGTCCATAAGACAATGCACATACCAAATTCAAATGTGGACAATAATATACAAATAGCATCAAAGATAATGTGGGCTCATACTCTCGCCTACATAAATGTAATTAGGGAACCATTATTTCTTCAAAAGTATTAATGTGTTATTTATTTTCCTTCTCCCATTAGAATATTGGAGCACAATAGAATGCAAGTCAAACGTTTATCGTAAATTCAACTCTAAAAGATGACCAGCTTAAAATTTTGAAACTTTAAAATGTAAATAATGTTAAATATAATGTGATAAAATATGAATACATACAAAAGTACTGGTTAGGCTCAAATTCATTCAGTATTTAGTTATGTTTTATATTATCATTCAATTCAACCAGTTCAGCGTAGACGAAAAGAACAAAACCTTACTAACAGCTTATATCATTACATATTATAATATTCCTATGCAAATTTGAATTCTGACTTAAATGTAAAGTGTATTCCACATGGAAACTGCAGAATTAAATAATTTAAATTCTACCATGCTTAGTTTCTAGCAGACCAAGACATTTCCTAAAGGTGAGAAAATCGTAAAGGATATAGAGTCTGTCCCATGGGCCATGCATGAGGAAAACTACTGAAGCGTAAAATATCAGTTGAAAATTAAAGGTGTAATTTTGAGATAACCTGTTGACCTTTGATAAGTTAGTTAGTAACGGTATAGAAACTGTTGAGCCATAATTGCAATATAGTAGCACAAAATAAATAATGTTTCGCGTGGTGAAGCAAATATGGACCGCCGAATATGACTTGTATCTATTTGTACTTCTCACCACTTGTTTTACTCATTAACTCATCATGTGCCATGTCCTATATTTGCATAATGCATGTACCAATATGAACGCCATATTCACAGACAATCTAGAGCAGTTTTTTTTACTGTACTTTTGATATTTAGACAATAAAGAAAATTCCATTATTCACCACAAATAAATTGATCGTGTAATACATAATGGGACGGATATGATTTTTGTATATCATTTTCTTGACCTTTACAGAAATTAGACATTCAATATATAAATATACACTTGCAGTGTTAGTTGCGGAGATTAATATGATCAATAATAATAACAAATTGTATGTAACTATTGATTTTACATAATTTTTCTTTACAATTTCATACCACTAAATAAATTTGTTATAGTTTATTCGTATTCTTCTGAAACCGCACAAAAGAATATATACTAATATAGATTAATAGGATGGTGGGTGGTGGGATTATATCATAACTTTTTGAATAAACAAATTAGCGCCATGATTTGTTAACTATTTGACACGAAAATTAAGGCTAACAACTAGCATTAGGAGCATATCAAGTGCACAAGGATCAAAGTATTTGGTCAGATCAAACACGTGGTGTCTAGTATCAATTTGACTCGATTCCTTGTCTAATTGGTCGGTTAATTAAACAGTAGAAGTGAATTTAACTACAGTATCGTCAAGTTAGTGTTCCTAGACAAAAGATCAAGATACCCTGCCTACCAGCCTACAAGTTAATTTTACGGGATACGGCAAACAATAAACAAAACTAGACTCGCCTCAATTGATCGCGCAAACCTTAGAAAGATAATGTAAAGAAAAATCCCATATTCAATGATCGTACGAACTAGAATATATAAAGCTGCTATTCGAAGTTAACATGTGGATTACTACACCGTCTAGAAAAAGAACGATTTTTCATTAAATATGAATTTTTTTATTTAAAGCATGAGAATTTTTATTCAGTATTTTTACTTAATGTCTGTAGATTTTTATATGAAGTCTGTGAATTTTTACGTTGTATGTAAGTTTTTATTTAGGGTATGTAGGTTTTAAAGAGTCTCTGAATTTTTACATATTGTCTGTGAATTTTTATTTAGGGTCTGTGATTAAATGTAAAAAAAAAAGAATTTTTATATTTAATAAAAAAATTGATATTTTTCTAGATTACCTCGTGATTTACATACTCTTATAAGTTATAATGTAATGTAATTTTCAATTATATAAAAAAAATCTGAAAAAATACAGAAGATTGTTTCAAATTTATTAAAGTGAGTTGAAGTTTGTTTATAAATTCAGAGTGCATGCTCATGATCCCTACATTTTACAATGCGCTGAGAACATGACATTATAGTCTCCAAATATGGAGCATATGGTTCTATCCTACGTAATAAGATGTTTAAAATATATAAAGTAAAAATTGAACGATATTTACTAATGAGATCTTGCTTAATTGGTCAATTGATTAAACCTAAGATTTGATCATGGGTACAACTACAGTCAAAATGAAGTTTGTATTTTGGTACAAATTTACACTATTCTTTCCTTCTGTATCAATAGTTTTTAACGTGGGACAAATATAAGTCAATTCTAATAGTTTATCTCAAGTCAATTTATCATTCACACATATAATTGATTATTCTCGATATTTTATATCGTTACGAAGTTTGTGCATCTCACTTTGCAACAAGCTAATGAACACACAATATCGAGCGGTATAACTTGAATAATTAATTGCTCAAAATTACCCACTTAACATATTATAACATAACATGTTTAGCACACTCTTGATTTCCTCCAACCATCGATTCCCCAATGGTTTTTCTCTCTTCCCTTGGCGTTTCTTCCTCGATTGCGTAATCATGGAGACAAACAAGTCGATATTACATCTTCCCTTTAACAGTTAGTGAAGAAATTCCATTCCGCTAGCTCAATTGACTGGTACACTCTGTACAGAAACAGAACATTGGAGATTCAACATACAATTCAGAATTAGTGCTCATAAACACACTCTGTTAGTATAAAATTAGAGAATCTAATGATTTCTCATTCATTTGATCATAATTATAGTGTGTACGTCATAATTCCAGACAAGTTGCCTAATGATAATTGATATAGTATTAGTATCTCGCTCGCATATACTTAATCAACTAGTAGTGTAGCAGTACCAGTCGCAACATAAACAAAGATACCTTCTCAGCTTTCCTAAGTTCTACAAAATGGGCAAGATCCAAATATATGTACGGAGACTTGGCCAGCCAGAGATTGAAACGACCCTTTCGCAGAACACCGTCCCTGCTTTTGTAAGAAAACAGGGGTACATAAAGTGATAATGTCTCATTCTAGTGTACCTAAATTGATTCTATATGATTAAATTCCACAATTTTGTACAAATTCGAGCTTTTAAATGAGATGTAATTCTATCACCAAGTATTGGGAAAAAATTTTATTTTAGGTACGCTAGAGTGAGACATTGTCACTTTAGGTACTTTAAAATGAGATTGACCAATTTAGGTACACTACTGTCTACTGCAATCATCTGTTCAATTGAGGAGCTCCGATCGATTTTCCGATCATTGACGATGTGACCGCCGGACTTGCAATTTTCACCCCAAACTCGTATTTGACTCGTACTTTTGTATTTGAAATTTAAATACGGGACACGTATCGCGTCCACGTTAATTCTCGGTATAAATTGTGTATTATGATTATAACATAATTTTAAAAATTATGAATATATTTTAAAATATTTTAAAAATTATAAAAATTCATTTTACATGTTTTACAAACAATAAAAAAATCCAATTTGTTACAAACAATAAAAAAATTAAAATCGCATTAGAATTTATGGGTATAAATTGTATAATACAATTCAAAAATATTTTAGATTCTATTACATATAAAATTAATAAGAAATTCAAAAAATTAAAAACGCAATTTGTTACAATATTCCTTCATTTGGGTCTTTGCATTTTGTAAGTGCTTCGTCTTTTTTTATTGTAGCAAATCGTATTTTTTAAATTTATTTTTATTTTATTTATTTATTTGATATGTAATAAAATGTAAAATGTTTTTTTATATTTTTAAAAATATTTTTCAGATTTTTTACATCATTTTTTAATTATATTAAAATTTTATACCCAGAAATTACAAGAGAGTAACATGTGTTCCGTATTTCAATTTGAATTTTAAAAATTTGAGTCAAATACGAGTCTAACTCTCAGAATATGAGAGCTCTGTAGCTAATGCAATTTTAAATTTTTATTTTTTTTGTAAAAAAAAATTAAAACGAATTTTTATAATTTTTAAAATATTTTCATAATTTTTAAAATTATTTTATAATTATAATAACAATTTATACCGAGCATTAACGTGGACGCGATACGTGTTCCGTATTTGAATTTCAAATACCAAAATACGATCCAAATACGAATTTGGAGGAAAAATTGCAAATTCGGCGGCCACGTCATCAATTTGATCAGAAAATCAATCGGAATTCCTAAATTGGACGGGTTGTTGCAGTAGTGTATCTAAATTGGTCACTCTCAATTTAATATATATAAAGTAGCATCGTCTCACTCTAATCTACCTAAAATAAAATTGTTCCCACCGGTACTGTAACAAGATTGTGAACTCGGTGATGTATTCATGGAGATGAACATATAACACATTACGAATTTTATTCAAGCCACCGGTACTGTAATGAGATTGTGAACTCGGTGATGGATTCATGGAGATAAGCATACAACACATTACGAATTTTATTCAAAACAAAATATAATATCGGAGAATTGAGAATGGCTATATTTTATATTTCTTAACAAGTTCGATCCTTCAGATATTATAGAAAAATTACAACCGTATAGCATGGCTATTGGCCTACGCTTACATGAGTGATGAGTTCAATTCTTCACCGAGACAAACTCCTCCTTATAATAAATTTATAATAGTCCAGCTGCTTTGACTGCATTGTTATCAAAGTTGTTCAGTCGAGAACAATTGCATGCATTTTATGATATGCATGTTGTTTTCGTATTTTACATTTATTCATTCACTCTACATGTTCCACGTTTTCAGTTGGTAATGCATGCATATCTTATTGGTTAAAAACTTAATCATATGTTTTATCTCGTTTAAAGTATGAATTTGTAGAGAGGTGACTTAAATATTCGACTCATGGTCACTTCAATTTTTGCGGAGGCCATTCAAGTAGAACTTTAATATGAGACGGAATTTATCTCCGTGATTATTCAAATTTAAGTAGGTGTGTGAGTCAGAGGCTCCGGTATCATAATAGAATTACATTTCTTATAAAATATCAAGCTTTTAAAAAGGTATATATAAAATCTCACCGTTTATATAATACTCCAATATTTCATAAAAGTGCTGAAAATTATAATGTGAATGATTGGACTATGTTCTAGGCCAGATGAAAAGTGGACTGATCGAATAATTCATCTGGAGGACTTCATGGATGGGACAGAAGGTTTCTGAGCTTATAGGAAGACGATCTTTCCATTAGATTGAAAATCAAAATTCCAAATTGTGAGAATAAATTGAATTATGTGATCTGAATATGTGAAGAAGAGAATGCAATGTTACAACAACAATTAGATAGACAGTGGGAATATATAACACTGGGACATTTCTGTGAGCTGGCTGGAAGGAATAGGTTGTTAGTTACGTGAGTTCACATGGGTCAGGTGATGTGACATTCACTGAATGGTTTGTGACACGTGATGACATGTGATACTCACATGTGATTATAGATGAACGAGATATGATCAAAGCAGTTATAATCCAAGGGCTGAGATATAATTTGAGGGGAGAAGAAAACCGTCAGTGTTGCTATGACAATTGGTATAACGGACTGCAACTGCTGGAGCTTGGATGTATAAATAGATCATTGGTGTCATTGTATCTAATAAGAGAAGAGATTAGAACAATAGAACATCAAATCAGATCACAATGTAGAGATCAAGCATTGTAGATTAGCAGTTGTATTTTCTCTCTTCCAGACACATAGAGCTTAGATTGACAAATCTACAACTTGTACTTTGTGAGGGTTTGTTGTATGATCTTGTAAGGCTTGGTGATCAATAAGAATATATGGTTAATCCCGTAGATGTATGCATTGTCGAACCACGTAAATTCTTGTGTTCTTTGAATGATCGTATTTTGTTTCCTGTTATCTTAGTTTTTTGTTCACCAAGTATTTATGTAATTGTCGTTGAGACTGTATGTGTAACATTGGTAGTTGTTCAGAATCATTCCTTGTTGATGATTCTATTGGACGGATCTCAACACAAATGATGTAAATATATGAATATGGCATGTTGGCATTCATGTGGGAGGGTACAAAAATGGCAAAAGTTTACTATATTAACCAGGCAAAGGAAGGTATGTAAAAATTATTTAAATTTGGTAATCCAGATTTTGTGTAAAATCATTATAACAAGGCATATGAGTAGTTAATTTGTCAGCCATTCCCAAAAATACACGTTGGAGCTGACTGGTCAGGTCACATGAGCAGGGAATCATTAGCACGTTTAATTAGTAAGTAATTCTATTTTGATCAGCATAATTATTAATTTACTGAGAAGATCTTTCTTGCTGACCAAGAACATGCAAGATGACCCAGCATATGGAAGAAGATCTCTAGAGTTTAAGCAGGAGAGGCCATCTGAGCTGTAAAACAGAGTTGCATTTTGTACTATTAATAAATCAACCTTAAAATCATACTTGCATTTGTACTTTCGAATATTTTCTTTATATGGGGCACTGAAGAAGTTAGATCACAAGGTCACTTAATTGGCCATTTAGGCATTTTACGGACCAAAATCAGACAATCATAGGGAACCTGTTGGAAGGTGTATTCAATGATACAGATAAAAGACTTGGGGAAATATTACAAACACTATAATTATTCAATTATACAATTATATAATTATATAATTGGTGCACCGTGATGAATATTATATACCGTGGAGTATATGTGAGTTTTAGTAAAGCTACAAAATTATACAATTATTAACAACACACAAAATAGAAACAGGTGGAGCATTCCTGCAGCTTAATTAACAGAACATGAACATCCAAATTCTCCAGATGCATTTGATTTTTTGATAAACAAGTGTATGAATGAGCATTTATTGACACAATATATAATTAATCGAAATATGTTGGATCTTTTATGATGGGCGAGCCACCACCGGTCACGTCTCACGTGATAAATGTATGGTGCTAAACTTGTAGTTTGCAAGCGCAAAATATATAACTATATCATTGTTATTATCGTCAATGAACTTGTTGGGGGCTCACAACGTGTCCTTGAGTCTTTCGGGATGCAAATACACCTACCTTATGGGACACCAAATTGTATCACATACCCCATTCCATGGACACAAAGTATTCCTCCTTTTGCAAATGTATTTATAAGAAGTTTAAGTGTGCGCACTAGGGCTGTGCAACGGACGAATATGGATCAATCCGCATCCGTTTGACCGGATATCCGGTTAAACGGATGAAAAAATAGTCCACTCGTTATCCAATCCATTTCAAATGGATTGCATACAATATAAATCTGCCGGATAACGGATAAATCCAGCGGATATCCGTATCCAGTAAATTTAAAGAAAAAGAAAAGAAAAAGAGAGCAAAAAGAAGAAGAAGAAAGAATAAAATCCCCAAATCTTCTTCTTCCCCATTCCTGCTCCAATTCACCCATCTTCTTCATCCAATTCTACGCTCTCTCCCCAAATCAGCTCAAGCCGCGCCGTCGAGCTCTCCGCCGCCGTCGCCTCCTTCAGCTCAACCACTACTCCGCCACGGCTCCAGCTCCAATTCACTCTTCTTCTTCGCCTCTCTTCTTCTTCTTCCTCCCTTCACTTTGATCGACGTCACCATCACCACCGCTCATCGCCCCCTACAACCCACCAGCTCCTCAGCCGCGTGCCATTCCGAATCCGCCATGGCCGCCGCTGCAACTTCAGTCCACCAGCGCCTCCGCCTCTGCCGCGCCTCCTCGTCGCGCATCCTCTGCAGCCCGCTGACCGTCTCTCCTCTACTCCGAGTCCGCCGCGCCACCTCCGCTACCCGATGTCCGAATTGAAGACGATTCGGTGAAGAAGACGGCGAAGGCGAATGGAGTCAGCGAGTAGTGTTAGGGTAACCTACTAAAAATATTATTACATAAACAAACGGATAAAACGGATATCCGCGGATATCCGGCGAATTTATCTATTTTATCCGTTCAAAATAGATGTATAAAAATCTCATCCGTGATCCGATCCATTTCTTAACGGATCGAACCGAATCGATCCGGCCCATTTTAGCGGATATCCGGACCGGATTTGCGGATCCGGATGAAATTAGCAGCCCTAGTGCATACAAAGGAGCTGTAAAGCACTGATCTTTTAAACTGAAAACTCATTTAATTTAGTTTAGTTCACTTCATTTTTACTTACTTATTACATTTGAGATATGAAACAAATATAGCGGTGGGTGAAACTTCAAAATCATCCTATAGTTAGGGATTATATTTAATTGTCATTGTCTAATTACACAGTGGGGATCTCCAGTGCCGAAAATTCCTATTATGATTGACTATGATAGAATTTGAGACCAAGCTTCTTCTATAATGTAAAACAACGACCATACATGCATGGAAGATGGCAGCCATTGTGCAATTATTTTGAATATTGTGCTAGCTAACTAATAAAAGAGGATGAGAAAATATGATATGATAAGATAGTTATAGTTATAGTATAGTATAATTGAAAATGTGACACATGTATGCACAACAAAAGGTCTAGATAAAGCAAGAGGCAGATGCCCATACCAAAGGCAGTATGTGAAATGAATGCATGTGTTTGAGACAAGGCATGTAACTTTACATTTTTTCTTAGTCTATAATTAATAAAGCTAGCATCAACAATTTTAATTTATTACATGGAACTAAACGCTTTTCTTCAGTCAGGACTCAGGACTAATCACCGGCCGGAAGAGCGGAACTCACTGGAGTGTACCTACCGTGGTTTTGTCTTTCATTTCGAGTCTAGCATCCTATTAGTTTTGACAATCAGTTGTAATTTTATCCTTTCGAGTTCATCTTTCTTCAGAAACAGATAAAAATTTTAAAAGAATAATGAATAAAGTATAAGAAAATATAATAAAGTAGGAGAAATTGTGATAAAGTAAAAAAAGTGAAAACAGTAGTATAAATATTGACTAAAGTAGAACATATAATGTATAAACTTTTCATTTAATCAATAGGAAGATGAAGTTAAGACGGACCAATATGAAATACGAAAAGATGAAGTTGGAACGGAGGGAGTACTTATTTCTTCAATGTACACTATACCACTTGAATTAATTTATATTTAACAACTAAAAAATTGAAAATTGTAAAACTCATATACTCCATATATATGAAGATCACAGTTACCAAAAGGATACATATTGATATTGTTCAGGGTGAAAATCGTCTTAGGTCGGAATAGCATGTCATCGTCTCAATACGTACCTGGAAGTCTAAAGCATGAGGGTTAGACTCCTATAAGTCCGATTTACATTGAACAAATTGTATAGTGATTCAAGTCGACCTCTCAGTTAGTACACAATTCCAATCACTCCCAAGAGCAATTAATTCTAGCCAGCAATAATGTTGTTTGTGCATAGTCGATTCAATTATTTACCAAAAGCAAAGGGTGTATTGATGATGCATTTGTTGGTTCTGGAGTGGGTGTATGAAGATATGATTCGAAAACAGAGAGTAGAAATCAGTTTGCTTAGCATAGGGTGCTCCTCGGTCCTTAAGACTTTGTTTGCCTCGTTCTGGTGCTTACGGTTAACAACAAACAGTCTCCCAAGATAGAACAACAGAAAGTTAGAATTCTAGCACTGAATTACTAACTTGACAAATTAGGCAGAATAGAAAGTTCATGCTCTGTAGAGAGAAAGTAGAGAAGGAAAGAAGGATTGGATACTGTGTTTTAAATCCGAACCTGGGGGGGGGATCCTATTTATAATTGGGAAGAGTTGCAATCTGAATAGATGCGGCCTTTTGTAAACAGTTCCATGCAAAGACAGAAATTCGAAAAAAATACAACTTTCGAATTATTCTGTTCAGACACATCCTTTTGGATAAAAAGTTAAATCTGTTCACTGAACGGACATATTCGTTCAGCAGAGCCCAACCGAGTTGGGTCTCTTCTGTTTCAGATTTCGTTTGGGCCTGACCAAACATAATATGTTTCTGGCCCAAAAAAATTATACTCAACTCGCAACCACGACCCGCGAACCCATGGACCCCAGACAAGTAGGTAAAGCTGTTTATTCCATTGCTCTCAAAGGAGCGGAGTACAAACATAACAAACATTTTGAAGAGCCCATCACTGATTTAGCCCTTTCCTACAAACTGGCCATTATTCAACATTACAAACTGACTCGACTCAAAAGTAATCTTAAATCCTGCTTTGACCAACAGAGGTCCAGACACCAAGTTCTTGCGTATGTCTGGGACGTGCCCACTTCATTCAGTTTGAGCTCCTTTTCAGAGTTCATCTTGAGAACCACCTTACCAACTCCCTTCACTTCAGAATTTGCATTATTCCCCATATACAACTTCTTGTCCTTCACCGGCATGTAGGTGGAGAAGGCATCCTTGTCAGAACAGATGTGTCGGGTAGCACATGTGTCCATCCACCATGTCCTCGGATTCTCAACCAAGTTTGCCTCCAGGAGCACAACAACAAAGGAGTTCACCAGGTCCTCCACCATAGGATCCTGCTTGGCCTCAGCAACATTAGCATTCTCCTTTTTTAGGGAGTTGCAGTCCACCATCATGTGTCCTCGCTTCCACAATTAAAGCACTTGCCCTTGATATTTCTGGACGTGTTTGGATTCCCGGAGGTCCCTGCATTCCCTTGTAACTTAACGTCCCCCTCGCGCTACTTGCGCTTATTCTGGGAATTTCCCTTGGACTTTCCTTTGAATCCACTAGGTGAGCCTTGTCATCCATGGGTTGCTTGCCCTTGTCCAAAGCCATGCGGTTATCCTCTGAATTTGAAGCTTAATGATCAATTCCTCGAGTTTCATTTCCTTCGTCTTTAGTTTGAGATAACTCATTCCACGAGGGAGGGAGTTTCTCAATCAACGCAACCAGGAAAGCTTAATTTGGCTTCATGCCCTCCTATTCCAACTCATGGAGAATCATCTGAAACTCTAGAACCTGACTCATAACTGTCTTAGAGTCATTCATCCGGAAGTTCAGAATCTTCCCCACAATGAACTTTTTCGTACCTGCATCATGTGCACAATACTTGCGATCCAGTTTTTCCAACAATTCTCTTGCGGAACTGACTTCGCAGAAAACAGTTAGACGACATCAGAAAGATAATTCAAAATGTAATTCTTGCAGAGAAAGTCGTTGTTAAGCAAAGCATCGCAGGCCAGTTGCCTCTTCTGGTTCTCAACATGGACGGGTTGTACTGCATCCGTAGCCATAGCATTCTCCTCAAGCTCTTGCATAACTGGAGGAGCAGGAGGGTCAGCAGTGAGGAAATTCGACAGTCCAATGGTAGTGATGTAGAACTTCATCTTCTGTTTTCATTACTTGAAATTCGTCCCCATGAACTTCTCTAGTTTCTCCCATGAACAGCAGGAGCAACAATCCGGACACAGTAACATCAGTAGTAGTAGACATCTTCGATACAGTAAACAAAGTCTTAAATTGTTCTGGAGTGGGTGTATGAAGATGTTGTTCGAAAATAGAGAGTCGAAAGTAATCTGCTGAGCAGAGGGTGGCCCTCGGTCCTTAAGACTTTGTTTGCCCCGCTTTGGTGCTTACGTTTAACAACAAACAGCCTCCCAAGATAGAACAACAGAAAGTTAGAATTCTAGCATTGAATTACTAACTTGACAAACTAGGCAGAATAGAAAGTCCAGGCTATATAGAGAGAAAGTAGAGAAGGAAAGAAGGATTGGATAATGTGTGTTAAATCCGAACCTAGGAGTCCTATTTATAATTTATAATTAGGAAGAGTTGCAATTTGAATATATGCGGCCTTTTACGAACAGGTCCCTGTAGAGACAGAAATTCGAACAGACACAACTTTTGAATTTTTTTGTACAGACACATCCTTTTGAATGAAAAGTTAAATCCGTTCACTGAACGGACAGATTCATTCTGCAAAGCCCAACCAAGTTGGGCCTCTTCTGTTTCAGGTTTCGTTTGGGCCTGACCAAACATAATATGTTTCTGGCCCAAAAAGATTATAGAGTGCGACCCGCGAACTCCGGACCTACGACCCGTGATCCGAGCTCGGCTCCGCCAAGAGCCGGGGTGCACGTGTAGGAGCACTTAGGTCTTCCCCCCTTCAAAAGCATGGGTGCCCAGGGCCCAAACCTTAGCCTTATATTTAGTTCTTTGTTTGTCAATTTTAGTCATGTGGTACTTCTCCCATTCCAACTCGTGACATTTCACATTCATTGCATCAACCAACACATTTTTAGCTTCAATTACTATTTCACCGATTAATTAATGAATTTTAGTAATTTTTTTTCAAACAGATCTACTACTATAGTAGATTATACATATAAAAAAACTTCATTTCTTATATATGAGGGCCTATTAATTTAGGTGCAAATTCATAGATTAATTTTATTAATGATTAAAATTCTAACTATCATGTAGCATGTTGCATAAGTAATATTTTATGAATGAGATGGATAGAACGAAATGGAGTCACGAGGTTGATAGATTAATAATGGACGGGCCAAAATAAGAAATAAATGCGTATGTATGTGATTGTTGCAACAAAGTCAGTTACATATGGCTCTTCTGTCATACTCTGCCATGTGGTATGCTTCCTCAAAACTTATTAGCCAATAGCCCCTTTCTGCATGCAGTCAAGGAACAAATGTTTCCTGTAACTATTTTGTTTGAATCCTTGCTCCACATTATTTGTACTACATGTGAACTTGAGCCCAATTTCATGGAGTAGCTAGCTAGCAATAGTAATTAAGCTTTACATGAAGCTTTTAGGGTTTCCTGTCATGAAACACAGAAAGCTTCAGCCTTCAGTCTATTGCATTACAGAGGTATGATTAAACTATTACCTTACATGCACCTTGTATATGTTTGTGCATTCTTATTCAAACCATGAACTTCATATCATACTCATAACCTGTCATGAGATAGTATGTGATCGAGCACAACAACTGGCCTTAACATAAAATCAACACAGAAAATGACTTTGAGAAACAATTGATTGCATCCAGAGGAGATTGAAACGATGGGCAATTGGGAACAATTGCACCTTAAGAAGAAAGTCAACTAGTTTCTTTAATGCATCTTTAAGACTCGAAATGTTAGTTAATACGATAATATTTAATACCATTAAGTCTTTGTTCTCTTAAACTGAAATTTAATGAACGAAATTTAATTGAACTGAACTGAACCAAATCAAATAGAGCTAAACTGAAACGTAGTGAAGTGTACGTAGCATAAATTGTAACTAAGCAGAGCTGAACTGAATGAAACTGAACTGAACCGAATGGAGCTGAACTAAATTTTAATGAATTGTACGTAGTATAAATTATAACTAAGCAGAGCTGAACTAAATTGTACTGAATTGAATGAGACTGAACTAAACTGAAGAAGTTTTCCGTTGAAAAGAATTAATGTACGTACCTGGATAGACTAGGAGAGGTGAATTAATTTGTTAAGACTGAACTGAATTGAAGGAGTTTTCAGTTGCTTTGGACGGGATGATTTTATGTTCGTGTATCATTTGCTTACGGGTTGGTTTTGTGGGCTTGTTTTTTATTTTGGTTTACCTATCTAGACTATGGTGATGTTGTTTTTGGTTGGCAATATAGTTGTTTTGGACTTTATATGTAATCTTTTGGAACATCCTTGGTGTTCTTCTGAAGGTGGAATAACATTTTACTTATTTAAAAAAAAAACTTGTCAAGAATTGATGTATGTACCCGGATAGACTAGGACGGCTGGGAGTAGCTGGGAGAAAAATATACAAGAGGTCTTGATCTGTATCCATTTTGTTTTAGTGTCGGGTTGAGGTTATTTTAATTTTCATCTGAATTGAACTTATTTCTTGTATTGAAATTATTTCGGGTTACTATTTTGGTTGTAATTGGTTTGGATAAATCTCTAATCGTGTAGGTTTTGATCCTTGGTTTGGATATTCTGTTTCTTTTTATTTTGTAATTGTCTTTCGTTGAGAGCATTACTTGTGCTCTTGACTATTATTGATGAAATTATTTGACCTTTTTTTAAAAAATATGGAAGAAATATTTATGGATGGAGAGCCTCTAGCAGTTAAGTATTTGAAGTTTGATTTGGTCCTATTTACCTCATTAGTAATGAGCGTGTATTTAATTTCATTACTAACACTAGGAAACCTAAATAGACATGCTCCATACATATAATTTCCTTGTCAATTGTTTGTGTAAACTTTTCTGAGCAGATCCTTCACAGCTTGCAAAGTAAAGTTCGTCTTCCAGGAGCGAACAAGGTTGCAAATATTTTAACTGGGCACAGCAGTAGCGGTATTAAGAGTAGTACTAGTTTGGATCCCTCCCCACCAATTGATGTATCCCGTAGTTATACTATGAACATTTGGGATGTACGCCCGGCGTGGATTTTGTCTGTTATCACGTCGGATAGATATGTTCAGACCTCTCGACTAGTTAACACCCAGGGGTAGTGTATGTACTATGTACGGATGCTTAATTAATATATAACTAATTTACTTCCAAAAAATAATAATTCTGAGCCAGCTATGTACCTTGGCTTCTTGACATACCGATGAATTCATTTTTGGTTAAGGTAAAATATAGGTGGCCTGAAAAAGAAGTTAAATTTGTTAACCAGTTGATTTTTTGGCAGTTTCCAGACCACAGATGAACATTGATTATTTTTAACCTCTATGTATAATGACATTTGGGCAGAAAAATTACATCCACGTTACGTTGTAAAATTAGAGCTAGCCCTTCAAGACAAAAACAAAAGCAATCACTTCATAGAAATGTCTGTACTAAACTTAAGGTTGGATATTGGTCTGAATGGGTCTACCAAATTAAAATTGATTGGTACAATACAAATCAATTTACCAATTCTCGCAGCATGTTGTTTTTCATTTGGGAACATAACTTCGTGACCTCTCAGTATATGCTTGCTTGTGACAAATTAGTAATACGCAGTGAAAATGAAGGATTTGTTCCAATCTGGGAGTGTTCGGCAGTTACTTTTATTATAAAATCATGATTTGTACGAAGATTCGACAATTAGTTAATAATCCATTAGAATGGAATTCCAATTAAGCATTATTTACGTGAGATTTTGAGAAGAGTGTCAATAACTTTGCCCTTTATACCAACTGATAAAGGCTAGGAATTAGTGCGAAAAAGATTCCCAGAAATGAAAGGCAGAAAATTTGACGCATCAATTCTGAAATTAAAAAGTCCAAGTAAAGCTAAATCAACCAAAAAAAAAAGGTCCAACTACAGTAAAATATAAAGGTTAAGGTTAGTTGCATCTATTTACATATTATAGTACAGCTAATAATAAGTACCAGTTTGTTAATCTGTTATTTTTCAGGCCCGGTGAATTTGGCCCAATTTTGGCTGCTGCTTTTTGCTAGTATGTTGGATGGATGGCAAATTCTATAATTGATTTGGGTTGGGTCTGAAGTCTGAACCCAGCAAACATCCATATTAGTTCATCCCATTTTGAATATGAGGAAAATTAATAGCCCCCTAATCCAGTGTTTGGTACTCTCTTAATTTATTGTTTAAGAGGTACTCTCTCCCTCCGTAACGTTAACGTTAAAAGTGAAATATTTTTCTATTTTTAACATCTCATAAAAGTGAAATAATTTTTTATTTATAGATATAATCTCCACAATAAAACTTATTTTTAATCTCATATTAATTGAGCTCACATGTATTTGTTTATTTCAAAGTCATTTTTAACCACATACGACATATTTTTTTTTAAATCGTACAAAATCAAATTATTTCATTATTAACGGGAGGGGGAACAGTAACTTTTACAATACTCACTCGGGAAAAAAAGATAGTTCGATAAAATATGGTATATACACAAATCCTTGGTGTAAGTGTGTAACTATATAGGCTCAATCTTTAAAAAAAAGAAAAAAAAAAAAAGAACTATGTAAGCTGAAGCCTCGAAATGGTAGAAAATTTAGCCCATAACTAGGCCTTTATTTCGTGGCCCAAATTCTTGCCGTTAATTGATAAGACGTATGGGCTCAGGCTACGGCCCATAACTGAGCGCCCGTAGGCATTCACTTTCATCGGCGACGATGTTTGATGTTTCCTCCTTTTATTATTCAACAGAGCGATGCTTCCGGTTTCTCCTCCATACGAGCACCACTAACCCGTAATTCACTCTAACTCAGATTGAGTTTCTGTACTATGATGATATTACTACTTATGAACGAGATCTCAAAACACTGTTATAACTCATCACCCGCACCGGCACTATCTAAAATCTTACTCTAATTGATCAGAGTAAGAAAAACTCACAATTGAATTCATACATCTGATACCGTTTGACTTCAAATAGGAAGGATGGGCAGGACTCGATTTTGCACCCGGACGATAGAGGTGAATCTAGTTTTCTATGTTTGATCCTATCTTAATTCCGGATGTGCTATTTCATCAATCTGTATTACACATTTTGCATGCACGTTGGAAGGACTATGTATTAGGCTATGTTTTATTCAACTGAAATTTACTGAATTGAATTATGTACGAATTATAATTAAACAGAGCCGAACTGAATATAACTGAATTGAATTAAATTGATTTTAAGTCGGAGACGATATATACTTAGTATTAGTGCACATAGGCACGCCCTAGGTTAACACAATTGTGTTAGTAGTAGTATCACATGTACACCACAGTAGCTTCTTTTAGATGGTAGGGCATACATGCCATGTGGGAAAGTCTAAGTGAGAGCTCTTAAAATCTCATAACCACAAGACTCAAACTCCTTGAAATCCAGCAAATACAGTTCCAGTACAGCTAAAAACCAGATTAAAGGGACAAAGAGAAGTTCAAATTATTAAACTAGTTAGAGCACATTAAATGAAATCATCAAGTGTAATGAACACTAAGCCAAGTCCATATCAAACATTACTGCACACCAATAATATGCCAGGCTATGTGCATTAGAGCACTTGAGTTGATTGTACCATAAGATGGAGACCTGACAGGTAAGGATAAGAATATAACAATACCCACTATCCATATAACATTGACAAATCACATACTATAGAACAAGCATATATATTGTAGCTTTATAGGTAAACCTTTTGTCACCACTCCAAACATGAAACTTTCTGGAAATCATTCACCTAAAAGGAAGGTGAATGCTTCAACCACATTGGTTTGAACTGGAGGACCGGATAGAATAGATCAAGAACGAACACACAACAGCTGTATGCCGTGAGAGCATGGTGCACGAAGCGCACAATAGATTCTACAAGTAACTCTAAATTAGCAGAAGTAACTACGAGAATAAGGAACAGAACCAATTGAATATCCTAAAACTAGAATCGACCTGAAACACGGTGTTACAGGTATTATATGTTCATTGGAGCACTATCCACACCGAAGAATCATATACCCCAAAAACTAACTATAAGCATAGATGCTATCCCACGTAAAAAATATGGACGAAGCAATCAGCTGAGATCTCATTAAGTATTTTGCTTCTATGAGATCTAGTAGAGTGCATCCTTCTAAAACTCCTGGAGTTCCTGTCACGTGCGATTTGTGATGTACATTTACATATTGCATGCACTAGTCAAGACTATGAAATGCACATATGAAAATAGCATGGACCACTATGGAGATAAATGGGTGAGAAACCGGAGTAACTCAGTCAGAATCAATTAAAGAATAACAGTACAAGAAGTACATTGAGAAAGAAATGAGCAAAGGACTATTTATAGTTTCATAGATTACAAGAATGAACCAGGTCACTACAACAGGTCAAGTCCACCAATAAAAAAAAACTATAGAACATTATTTCTCCTTTCAAGATGACACCATGAAGATCATGGATCAACAAAAATTCAGAGCAGTAAATGTACGTCTTTGTTCAAGAAAAGCTTATGAAACCACTAACACATCCCAACATTCCTTCGAGTTATTCCATCTATTTGTCTGCGATGCAAAGCAACGCCAACCTTGAGAAACACTCATGTTACTTGACTGGGAGAAGGCCATCCAACAAAAGAAATGTTTGATCTTTTTTTCAAAAGAAAATTTGACTTGAGGAAAAACATCCAAATGAAATTTGAGTGAAATCTGAAATAATCATCTCTATCCTTCTCCCAATCGAAATGAAAAAAGAGAAAATAAAATTTCAGATAAATTAAATTACCATTAGCAAGAACTCCGTCTGAAGGCTGGAACATGTAAAATTTCAGCATCCCATGACGGCACAGTTATAAACAAAACTGCAAGATCTTTTCCGGCCAAGCAATTCCCATTGAGGAGGGCCTTCACTTGGGACCCATGCATTGATCTCAATAAAACCCTCACCAGAATTTCTTGGTCCTCCGATCACAATGAGGCGATCACCACAAGCCCTGAATGCTAAACCCCAGCCATACATAGAATCAGCGCGTTCCGGCAATCTCCCAATCGTAACCCAAGACCTATTAGTCTTGTCATACTTCCTCACCTCCATGTCAGCATGATCAGCAGCATACAATTCGTTATTTACAACAGCAATCAATGGTGGGGCTTCCGATGTGGCAGGGGCTTCGTTATCGCGCGCGCCCATACGCACTGGGGACATGTTAGGAATTTCTGTCCATGTTCTAGTTTCCAAATTATACTCTTCTCCACACGTCAGGAGTTTTGATTCAGCACCTCCAATTCCACCAATCACATAATACTTCCCGTCCATGAATACCCCCGAGCACATTTTCCTAGGTTTCTTCATGCTTGGAAGTGTCATCCACTTTCCTGTTTCAGAATTATACATTTCGGCTGAATCAAGAATATTGCCGCTTGAGTCGCAACCGCCTGCTAAAATAGCGATCTCCCCGAGGCTTGCAGATCCAAACAAGCAACGAGGTGCGTTCATTCTCATCCCACTAGTCCACGTGTTTGTCAACAAACTGTAACGATAAATCACGTAAGACATCATTTCCCTACCAAAAAGCAGAAGTTCCGTTCCAACAGCCAAAGATTCCTTATCCCCGAAGACAAAGCATTCATTAGGATCCAATCTCGGTAAATGCATCCAACGGCGCCGTATCGGGTCAAAGGCTTCCCATTCTAGTAACTGGCAGGAGAAATAAACCCAATGTTCAACAACACCGTTTTGCCTCCTTAACCTATATAGCTCACCGCTTCTGATAAGAGAGCGGAAACTATGGTTAAGCGATGCAATCGAACCGTAGTCCGCTCTGGAGCTCCGAATGAGACAGCTAATGGAGTTGTCACGGCCTATAGCCCCAATTAATGAACTAGAATCGGAATTATCACCTGCATGGCGTGATTGATCAGATTGTTCATAAACAGACATTAAAATCCCACCAATTGATAGCCCGGCCGGTATCTGATCAGCGAATCGCTTAGATACCTTCCTGATAAGAGTTTCCTCCTCCCCTATCGACTCCAGTGGCCGCTTGGTCTGCTGAATTTCAACCTTTTCCAGCCGAAAGTTCATATGCCAGTTGCCTTCCCGTTCACAAGTCCTTAAATAGTCCCTCGACACCAAACAAGCCCGGTCTTCAAACATGTCGTCTGGATCCAAAACGGTAAGAAGACCGCTGTTTCTGTCTCAAGACTATTCAAAACTCTCTCTTTCTCTAGCTCAAATCCTCTACCGCCCAGCAGACTAGAACAAAACCAACAACCATAAGCTTGAATCCAGAAATCACCAAAGAACAAATCAAAGCACAATCTTCTTGTATATATTCAAAAATCGAAACGGAGAAGCAATCAGCAATCAGCAACCAGAAACCATCACAGTCAAAGTTTCCGTTCAAGTAATAAATACAAGTATACCAGATAGAAAGAGAGAAATAAATTCAATCGATTGAAATGGAATTAAACAGCACATTCCATATCCACAAAAATCCAACCTTTTCACAATCGAAATGCATAAATCAGCTAAATACCGCATCATCAGATCTCCGAATTCAGATCAAACAAAACCCAGCATCCAAATTCTCATAAAAACCATGAATCACACCAAAAGCTCAAATCTTTCCTTACCTTACCTGACGCAACAACCGATTACTCGGATTAGATCTATCCAATACCAATCCAGATACAAGAACAAAACCAAACACTCCCAAATACAACAATTACACCTCCAATTGAGCTGAAACAACACCAAAAATTCACTAAGCAAACGAAATGAATCACTTACAGATTGAATTGGATAAGTTAAGAAGAAAGGCAAGGCAGAGTTGAGCTGTTGAGTGATTTATCTGCAAAAACAACAATCCTTTCCTTCTTTCTTTTCTCTGGCCTTTAAAGATTTATATGCATGTATGTAAATTGTAATAACACAACCTGTATCTTCTTCTTCTTCTTCTTCTTCTTGTTTGTTGTTTTTTTTCTTTTTTTGTTGTTTTGTTTTGGTTATCTATCTGTAACTTTGTTTTGGGTAAGTATTAAATTTAGTGAGTGTGTGATTTCCTATTTGGCCATGGGATTGAGAAGAAGGAAGATTGGAGTTTTAGCACTTGGAATAGAAATTTGAGAAATGAGGAAAAATAATACTACTAATTATAATTCGCTCTCTCTGCAAATCAAAGCAAAGGCTTGGGGCTTTGGATCTGGCTGGCTTTAGAGTAGAGGACCCTCTTTATCTCTCTCTTCCTCTATTTATATTTTCCTCTTTTTCTAGTCGGAGAAAATTCACTAATCCTCATTTTCGTCTCTTTAGAGCGATCTCTAAAAATCTCATCTTGTTAACTAATTCATCTACGATGTTAATATGAAAAACCCTTAAAATTTTCTTTAATTACCAAAATTAGTTGAAAAGTTAACTAATAACTAGAAATCTAATTGGTAATTAATTATGTAGTTTTTTTTCAACAATTTAATTCGATTAACTTCTAAAACCAGCTAGTTTATTCAAGAAGTTGTGCGTTTATGTAACGAAATTTTAATTAAAAAAAGTTCATAAAACTGAAAATGTGGTAAATAGGACCTAAATATTTTAAAGGACAATATATATGTTTGGCGTAAACTAATTTATCCCGAGTCGGTATATCAAGATAGTTGATGTTCTTTTTTGCAATTCGCACTGATCGGCTAAAATTTATGTTAGCTGTGATGATGCTCTTTTTCCACATTATTTTATTGTATTATATAGTTAAAAATGATAAAACAAATTAATATAATGCACCAAATGAATAAACTAATAAAGGACGGAAGAAGCATTTGTGGTAGCTTTCTGTTCTTTGATGTGATAAATGATTTTGAAACTCATTTTAAATTATTACAGCTACTCATGTTTTTGGATATTTGCTCCCGCAGCTTCCCTTTTTTATCATATTTTTTATATTGTAATTATTAAAACAAGACATTTATAGCAACTGAGCTAGATTTGTCTTCTCCCATTTCGTTTAGGTCTCCTTTGCTGTAAGGAAAATATAACTGGTACTAAAAATATCAAAAATTCTAAAGTAAATTTTTTGTTGTAAAGTATGATTTGGTCCCTTAGTTCTTGCAATTAATCAAACACATATTCCACCAGCTTTCAATTTAGTCAAGAACACTTTAATGGACTTTCAAATTAATACAATCCAACTTAAAAGCTTCTTTTAATTTCTTGAAGCATAATAATTTGTTTTGAATTTCATAACCATTATGGTTTCATATTAGTGTCAATTTCAGAATTAATTCTTTACGCATGATTGAGCTCATCTTCATTAACATTTTGTTTATCTTTAACTTTTAAATTTATTTTTCTGAATTTTGAAAAATATATAAAATATAACACGAGTCTTCCACCTCCACAATTAATTGTGACATAGGTTTAATGAACATGTGCTGATCTTATTTTGTCTTTTTACATTATGAATTCTAGTTAAATACTAAATTCAATTAATATTAAAATATCGTCAACGATAATTGTAACCATAGATTATAAAGAGTCTATATCATGTTTTTCTTTTCTCCTTTGTCGGTAACTTTCAAGTCATGAAATAATGTTTAACACGAGCGAAGTAGTTAATAACAAACATAAGAATTAATTAATTAATAGAATCCCGTCGTCATATATATAAATTTTCTATTTTCCACCTAGTATTGAGAATAAATTGATTTCCTCATTTCTCGTTCTTTTATTTCAGCATGGACTAATGCATGATGGTAAGATTTGAGAAGACAATGCGGTAATAGTAATAGGGCATTGTTTTCCTCATATTTATAAGTAAATCCGACTTTCAATAGTCGTACATGATTTCAATGGGGTTTCAATGACGATAAATATGGTTTCGAAATTTATTTAACTAAAATTAAGAAAGGCCTTGCAATCGAAGCATTCCACAAAAACTAGAGTAGGCTAGGTAGTCAAAGCTACGTAAGATTGGGTAAGTTAATGCTGATCGATCTATCTATCTATCAATTGAATTGTATTGTTGTCGTAAATTGTTACGTCTCCATAGGAATATAAGTTTGACCATTGAAATCTAAATAATCTAATAGTATATCACATCTATCTTTTATCTTCGAGGATACAAATCCATTACGTTATTTGTCGTCGCAACAGGTTGTCAAAAGTTGATCAAGTTAAAGCACAATGATATGGTACTTGTATATTAGACGTGTTCATTCAACCCTATGACTTCTCTCAACTTGCAGCTCTCATGCTTTGGTGACTTGGTCGACATACTTGTGCGCATTTGTATTCAAACTCAAGCTAATTCCGGACTTTAATCGTGCACAATGTTTATTGAACTCTACTTCACAAGGAAAACATGTGTAAAATTAAATAAAATATAAAAACATATCAATTTACATAATGAACTTACAAATAAAGTCTGTTCGCTAAAGCATTACAAATAAGTTCATTCAACTTTTTTGCGCCATAATTCCTTTCCTGTGTTTTCCTATTGTACCATCACTCCTTCTTTTAGGTTCAACACGCTTTTTTTCTCCAGCTTCTTTCTCCAGCACCAGTTCACTACGCCTGTTTCTATCTTCTTTTTATTTTTCTCTCAATTTCTACTCGCTTCATACTTCAACAAGCTTTATTCCTCATCTCTCTTTGATATTTTCACCCTTTTATTCTCGTTTTCGACATGAATTTTAATTAAACTTGTTCTGATTCGATTTTTTCGATGTGAAAGAAGAGGAAAGGCATGGGCAACGTGGCACTACTCGAGATTAGATTTTTTTTAAAATGAATTTTGTATAGATGATTATTGTAGAAATTTAGCAACAATCGTCAATATCTAATTGTTGCCTGAATATGGAAGAAGAAAGGCACTAATTTCCTAGAATATAATTTGCAGTTAAATTTTGGTTAGTTTCATGTCCATCTTTGTTGGTTTTATGTTTGCTAGTTTCAAAAGGTTCATTTTATTGTATAAAAAGTTACTTTCAGAAATATTCAAATATTTTGTATTAGTTTCAAGAATATTAGCTTCACAATGAATTAGTTTCATGGGCATAAATATTAGTTTCACTAGTTTCAAAGCAATCCATGCTAGTTTCAGGAGCATAAATGATAATTTCCCTAGTTTCAAACCAAGTCAAACTAGTTTCAGAAGTATAAAAGTTAGTTTCACAAATATAAAATTGGCTTCAAACATGTTCGTACTAGTTTCAGGGGTTTTGATTCAACTAGTTTCAGGATTTTCATGGTTTTTTAAAGTAGCTTTTGTGAACATGAAACTATAATTTGTGATCATGAAACGAGTTTTTGTGGTTCTGAAACTAATATAAAAAATCTTGAAACTAGTATAAAGTCACTAAAACTAACTTCAATTCACATGAAACTAATTAATAAAATATTTGTTTTGTGATGGAACCTGAAACCATCATTCTTTTTTTGTTGATGAAACTAACATTAATGAATATGAAACTAACTCTGAGTCCCTGAAACTAGCTTAATGAACCCGAAACTAACTTTATCGAACATAAAATTAAAATTGATGAACATGAAACTAACTTCTGAGTTTTTGAAACTACTTGAGTGAACCTAAAACTATTACTATTTATATTGAAACTAACGTACTAGATCTTGAGGCTAACATTGTAGGCTCGACAATCGCTTAATTAGGGGTTAGGGTTTATGACGGGTCCAGGACGATTGTCCCTGGACCTGTCCTAAACCCTAATTAATACCATAGCTCCCGGAGTAAGTAATCAAATAGTGGATTTTTGGGTTCACCATTTTCCCTTAAGGTTTTAAAATTTGTATGAGGCTCGCGATTGTTGCTTAATTCGAGTTTAGTGAACTTGAAACTAACTTTAGTGGTTCTGAAATTAATTTTTGTGGACATGAAACTAGATTTTGTGGTTCTGAAACTAGTTTTTGTGAATATGAGAATATATTTTTGTTGTTTTGAAACTAGCTTTTGTGTCCATAAAACTAATATGTTAGTTTCAGGATCTAGTCAAGATACTTTCAGACTTTCAGGAGTTGGTTTCATTCCTATGAATTTTAAATTGGTTATGTAATTCAATTTAGTACCATATTTGGAGTTCATTACTGTTGGCGGATTTAAAAATGATTATCAAATTCAATTGAGCTTATTTTTTAGGTTCACAAATAATTTAAATCAAGTGAGGGGTAGTTTTGTCTAATTAGAGTGGATGTAGGGCTCAAAAAATTAGAATATACTTATATATAACTTTTTAAAAGAGTCGTCCTTATAGATAATAGTTATTATTAAAGATAATAGTTATTATTAATTGGTTTATATATGTAGTTATTTCTTAAATTTGTGAGTGATTAATTGTTAATCGAACTATCAGGTCAAGTTGAATTTGACTTAACTTGGAAAAACTTCTTAATACACCCTCCAAATATACTTAGACATATATACAAGAGACCCTCAATTATCAAAATTGTATTAAATCCTTTCCAAAAGAAAATATATTGCGTGCAACACCCTTAATCGTTCAGGTTGCACTAACAATCAACACCAACCGCCCTCAGTCCCATATTATGATGGAAAAAAAATTCCAATTGTTAAATGTGTGCTAGGCACATCTTTACCAGAAAAATAATTTTCAACCACACTTATTTTCTTTTATAAAATTATTTTTTTCGTGATAGAAAGCTTTCTTATTTATCGTGAGATAACTTTGAAATAGACCAATAAAGACGAATACACATTTGGATATATTGTATCTCCAGAATTTTACATGAGAATATGGGTATTGAATTATAAACACAAAATGCATGTAATTTGTTATAATAGAACTTATCGCACTAGTATAAATGTACGGATATAGTTTTGTATCTCCTGAATTTTAGTAAGGATATTGGTGTTGAATCGTAGAGAATGAGGTGTGGCTTAATTGGTAACACGCTTCACCTCCAACTAACAGTTTAGATGTTTAAGTCATCTTTTAACCGTTTAAAACAAAAAATTAGTGTCGAGCCGTTAATAATATTCGATTTAAACCACCAACTGCTTTGTAATTAGAAATGGTTTAGGGGCTGATTGACATGCGACTTAAATGCCCCGATTTAAATGCCTGAATAGTGATCGGAATTGTAGTGGGATTGTTAAAATTGTGTTTGGTATAGAATTGTGATTGAATATGTTATAGAACTATTTCGATCTTTGACATTTAAATATCATAACAAACATAATATCTTTAAATAGCATTCAAATGGACATTTGAATGCTACTCCAACCAATCCCTAATTTTTACGTAGCATATGAACATTTAATAAACTATCATGAGTCTCTCTCCTTTTTAAAAATAAATAAAAATCCGTTTCGCACAATTCTTTGTGATTAAAATTGTGAAGAAAAAGGCTGCGAGTTGTGATGAGATTTTAAAAGTGGGTGGTTTTCTATCACCACAGTAATAGTCGTCACGTCATCTTCTGCCTAACTATATTAACTTTCTCGTCTTCCTTTGTTATGTTGATTATTAATCACATCAAAAGTTGCCGTTGGCCAAGACTGAACCCGACAATCGGATCATTCGGATCGGATCATTTTCGACCATCTTTTATTTCAGGTTATTTATAAGTCAAATTCGGTTTGGTTGATGTTCGAGTTCGGATGATATTTCGGGTCATTTTGGATTGAACATTTCGGATCGGGTCACTTCATATCCGGGTCAATTGGGTTCGGATGTTATTCGGATTTGGGTCCTTCGGATTAAAAAAAATCGGATCGTTTCGGGTCGACTATTTTCGGATTTGGATGTTATTCAGGTATGGCCCTTTCTGATTAAAAAAATCGGATTGTTTCGGGTCAAATATTTTCGGATTTGGTCGTTTCGAACTAAAATATTTCGGATTATTTCGGGTTGAATATTGAAGTAGTTTTATGCAATTCACATTTTTAATATACTATACAATGATACATTGTTACTGTTGAAAGTCTCTTTGTTCTAACTTCTAACTTATGAAAGAGTTATTTAATTAGAGTTTTGTTACATTGGATTTGAATTAACAAAGAACATTAGAATGATGTAATTAGTTTGCTACTTACTATGCAATATGCTTCAGACTAATGTACCAGAATATCATCTTTGTAGTCCTTTTCATTTTAATAATCGTGTTTCTTCTCATATTGTATTTTTCTCTAAAACCTGTCAATGAATATAATGTTTTTGCAGGTGAATTATTCAATGGTTTATGAGGAGTTTGAAGTCATATTCAAATAATTGATAGATGATACCCAATTATACTTGTAAATGGAGAACGTATACTAATATGAATTAATTGTTTAATGAACTTATATGCAATTCAAGCACACCTACGTTTACTTTTAATCTTTTAACTACAGTACTAAAAGGTACAAGTTTATTGGATAAACTTTAAAAATCATCCTTTTTAAAATATTGAAAAATTAAGTGAAAATAAAGAAAAAAAACATATCATTCGTAGCATTTTGCGATCATTCTAGTTTTATAATAGTAGCATTCAAGATTAATGTCTATAGAATCTTCTAATCGAGGTGAATTTAAAAATATGTTAAAATATTTTTAAAAATTTTTGTAGATAAATTTATATGAGATTTAATAAAAGAGATACTTCATGTCCAACCAACTTTCCTAGTGTACAATAAAAAATTTAGCTTATATACAATAACTTTAGTTTATTCCATTTAAATCAACAAGTTATAAGAGGTTCATGTTTTAAACAGTGTCCTCTAGTAATGAAATGTATTGTCATACTTGTGATTTCGCGTCAAATCTAATTCGAGTCATTTCAGATCGTTTGAGTACGCGTCGGATGATTCGGGTCAATTCTAATTCGGGTCATTTCAGACCGAATGATTTAGGTCAATTTGGATTCGGGTCAATTCTAAACTTGGTTCATTTCGGGTCGGGTGATTTTAGGTCACTTCTAATTTGAGTCATTTCTGATCGGGTCTATTCATATCATTCTAATCGGGTCGCTTCGGATATACCGGATCAATTCGTGTTTCGAATCATTTTCTCGGGTATGACAATTTCGAGTCATTTTCGGATTCGGATCAGCACTCGAGTCATTTTTTAGTATTGTGAATGTCATAATTTCAGATCTACTTTTAAATTTGGGTCGAATCATTTCGAATTGTGTTTCGAGTTTGGTCAATACTGCCGGGACTCACCTACTTCAAGCCTTTGGCCGATTAATGCTAGCTCTTATGATTAGTTAACATGAGAGGGTTAGAATTCCATACTTATATACGCACGGGGGTATATATATGTAATCTAACACGTAAAGCTTGGAATCTCAAAGTTAAACATCAGAAAATGAATATGTACAGTTAACTACTTAAGAGGCATGTTAGCTTAGTATTTTACAAACCCGCAACTTAACTTGTTAGGCTAAAAATACCCAGATTTGACAAGTAGGGAAGAAATGAACCTATTAGAATGTATAAATAAATCCATACCAATATTTTCTTCGCATTGTAGATCAGTTGTTTATCTGCTCATCCAATTTGCACAACATGGTGTTTAAATTCTTCATTTCTCAAGTCCACTCAAAATTAGACTAAATCCCATGTTTTTTAGTTATACTATCATCCTAATCCAACATATATACCTAACTAGACATGACTCATGACCACCAAAATGGGTAGTTATTAAACAAATTGGAAGTTGCACAAACAAGAAAGAGAACAAACTGAAAATAGAACAGAATGAATCGCTTAAGTACGGAACATGCCATTTGAATCGGATTTTATCAATTTGAATTGTATAACAAACAGAATCAGTGAAACCACTAACCATATATTGATATATATACACTACGGTAGTATTAAATTTTTGTATGTGAGTATCTACATGTCCATGACACTGGTATCTAATCTAAAATTCAATTATGGATTAGGTATGAAGTGACTAACCCGCTTCACTCGGCTTTTATGCCCATTGAGGCTTTATTATCATCGGTTTTAAAACTTGTTTGTAATTTTCAACATTATCTTCGTTTATTTATTCATCTACTTGCTTCTTTATGTTTAATAATATATTTGCAATAAGCAAGTGACATTTGTTAAACGTGCTGGCCGACCATTCGACTTTGTAATAAAGCGTGGTTATGCAAATGGCCTAATTATGTTCTAAAGAGTCTTATTTGAAAATTAATTCGAATGGGCTAACTATGTTCTATAATATCATATGATATGAATGGTCTAACTATGTTCTATGTGATATGAATGGTCGTACTCAATTTTGAAAATAATCAGTTGTAATAAAAATTAATTAAAAAAATAAAGATATTTTTGTCCGGAATATCGTAATTAAGTCCAAAGAGACAATACTTAGAAAGAATACTTCATTTAAAACTATTACCTGCAAAATCATATGTCACAAATAAATAAAAAACCTTCACTGTTTTTAGTTTACATCTACCGGAATGTACCTGAAATCAACTAAAACTCACTCGAAACATTAATATATTTAATGTTACTATTAAAATAAAAATTCAGTTGAATTATCGGACCGCAATTGAATTTTACATTTAAGACAATTCTACAGAAACTTTATGCTAAACAGTAAATTTGTTATTTACATCAAGTTGTTGATAACACCACAAAATCCCATGCATTCCAACCCATTCTTTAGCAATTTGTAAGGTACTGCATAAGTATATATGCATATGTCACGTCCAAGTGGAAAACAACAAGTTGTTATGTGGTGAGAATCCGTGCCTTCAGCTGCATGTATACTAGGTTTAGTACGTAACATTACACTAATAATAATATGCTTCTTTAATTATTAAATTAAATTTTAATTTTATTCATTAATTAATTATTAATGACATGTGATGTCGCACTTTTACATAATAACGTCGCACTATATTGTAATATAATAAAATATATTATAAAGGTAAATTACTTAAAATCGATTATATTTTAAACTTAACAAATATATCCACAAATAATATCAAATCAACCCCATCATCAAATAATTCACAAATACACTTATTTTAAATTTCATAAAAGTTACCTTCTTTTTAAAATTTAATCGGAGTTCCGGTCGGAGACGGGACTGGAGCTTTAGTCAACTTCCATGGCATGGCAGCCATGGAAGCTCGAAGTTAACTTCCGGAGCTTAGATTTTGACACTTATTCAAATTTAAGTGGTGTACTAATAATAGTACAATGCGGCGTAGTACTGAAATTACCCAAACCCAATATACATTGTAGTCTTTTAAAACCCTTCAAACCCAACATACATTGTAGTCTTTTAAAACCCGACGGGTATTTTGCTTTATAGCATGTCTTCTAACCTTTTAACATGTTTGTTTACACTTAGTTCCTGTCTGCCACTAGCTTCTCAGTTTCATGAATTTTTTATAATAAAAAATTCATTACATAAACGCAAAACTTTTTAAACAGATTTTTTAGGTAGCTGATTTAACAAGTAATCAAGTTAGCTTGTTGAAAAAAAAAACTACTTAAACAGCTACCAGTTACCATCTATCTTACATCACTAGCTAACTTTCAGCTAGTTTTGCTAAACATAACCCTAGATTATAGGCACTACAACTAAGTTCACGTTATTTTGTTGTGTGAGAAATAAATAATAAAATATAAATAAAATATTAAAAATATGTGAGAAAAATATTAAAGAATGAAAAGGTCCAACTTTTATAAGATAGTGTAATGAGTTGGAATTTTTTAATTATTTATTATAAAGGTGACATAATGAAATATAACATTTAAATGAAGAATAATTACAGTTTTTAGCAGTACGATTTTATTAATTTGCCAATTTGCCATCCTCTTAAAAAAATTTCCGTCATAAATCATAAATGCAGTGTAGCCGTGTATTCTGTAGAGTTCCAGCTTGTGAATGATGGGTAGCGTGGTCCACATTTCTCAGGCTTCCAGGTTTAAACCTGTGGATTTATTATAAATGGATTTTAAAAAGTAAAATAACATCTTATTTGTGTACATAGCATATTCTATCTTTTTAAATTTTCTGAAATTTTTTCTCAACTTTGAGACATAACATTCATACATCTTTAATTGTGTGACATTTTCGTCCTGTAAACCATTTCTACCTTGTTAATTTTACGTTGGCACGGCTCTTATATTATTTATAACGTTCTGACTTCTTCTGAACTAATGTGGTTGTTCATGTGCATTTTTACGATGAGATATTTATACCAACATTTATTCATTCTTCGTACACTATATGCTCACTCGTGTGCGCACCGGAAGACTTCGTTACCCAATTGCATATACATCTTTGAAATTCTTATGAATAAATCTTGAAAAGAAAAAAAATGCAACTTATTAGTATGAGTGGCGTGTCAATTTATTTAAGAATTATAAATTTATTTTAAACTTTTATGTTGTTACAAAATCATTCCACTTGTCGCAGTTGTCATTATTTATTAATATATGTTACCATGTACATAGTGTATCAAAATATATACTCACTTCATTCTGTAAAATTTTATATATTTATTATTTTTTATTGCTATAATCGTCCATCATTTTAAAAGTCGGACTCTTTCCTTCATATGAAATTTTAAGTTTACACCCCACCCACAAAACTAACCATGCACCTTTATGTCCTCTTCAAGAGAGAAAAGACTTGTTGAAGAGGAGAACATGAATTCCGTGAACTTCGCTAAACCGAACCTGATCACCATAACCAACTTTCATCACGGAAACTATATACCCACAACACAAGTCAATTGGACCATCAATCAATGAAAAAGACTTTTGCAGCATCAAAGCCTTTTTTTCCTTTTGGTGAATTTATATTACATACTCCATCTTTAATAAACTATTATTTTATAGATTCTTCGAGAGTTGCAAAACAAATTCCGATGTTAAACACATATATTTTATCATATGAAGTTAGGCCTTTGTATTTATGTGAAAGTCTATGATGCGCTCGAATTATTATAAGGAATATGTAAACGGAAAGAAAAGGGGTTTGATTCTAAATTTACATCCTAAATTCATCTAGCTCTCTTAATCATTTGACGCATAATACATCACAAGTGGAGAATCCCCAATCTTTAATAGGTGCCTGGAACAGCTTCTATTGATGGGAGTCGGGTATGGGACAGCGAAACTTTACTATTAACGTGGGAATAAGATTATAGTGCACAAATTAAATACAGATAATTAATTAATAGGTTCGAAATAAAATTTGTGAATTAATTTTTTAAGAAGTGATTGATATATAATTGAAACCATGTATTGTTGACTTGATTTATTAAACTTTAATTCTTATGAAACCAATTCTTAAAATTGAGAGTTAAAATTCCACTCTAGCATGACTAATGAGCATAGACGCTATTTAAATGGCATCCTCAAAAGGTCAATATACAGTTGAGTTATAGAAAAATGATTTTCAAGTGTGTTTAATTCTTTATTTGCATTCACGTGCACAATAATAATTGGCCAAGATCTTATAAATTTGATTTATTTATACAAGTTACATCAAGTAGTATGTTTTTAATAGGTTTCCAGATTGATTAAATAACCATAAAGTATACTGACTCTGAAAGATATTTGGCGACCCGAACATTTAAGCTAGTAGACTTTCATTCCTATTACCAAGAGGCCAATGCCATGTATAACCGCCTAACTAGCGAAATTCTTGAGATTCGACCCACCGCAATTAAATTCAATTCAGTTTATTAAATCTTACTCGAAGAGAATAACATATTGTGTATCCTTTTATTGATTAGAAAACATTTGATTTCAGAATTGTAATTTGAGGTTGTTAGTAAATTGGTCGGCTGTAATTTTGTTTTTTAGTTGACTTTCTTGAAAAATTTGGAACACGGAGTATCCTGCTGAGTTAAGATTAGATAGAGTATACAATTGGGTGGATTTTTTTGCTTGGATAGTTATATAGTTCCAAAATTGTTACCGTGAAATTGTCTTTCTGACTATTTGCGTGTCGTATCAATTGGGCTGGACAGATGATAAAGTTCGGCCTTGAATAATTGGACAAGCCAGCCAGCACATCCTATATTCAATCATAAATCATAATAATAATAAAAAATGTGGTCGGCCGTGATAATAAAGCTAGACAAATAATCACCCTTATAAGCAAAAATATATATTTACGCGGAATTTATAGAAAAAATAGGACCAGCGAACATTAAATTTATAATCTGAAACATAAATATTTAAAAATATATATATATATATATTTGTATTATACATATTAATAGATTGTTGAATGACTACTAAATTACTACAAATAAACTTACATGAGTATTGTAACGACGGGGCTATTAATATGTTGAGCTCCAACCATTTGGATCGGCATGGTCATTGATGGGTCGTTTTTGAGTGAGATGTTGATTTCATTGTACAACAATCACAAGACCTTTCCCGTGCATTTTATTATTATCCGTGATCGAGCTAGATACTTAGCAGTTGGCTGCTCATAATAAAAATTCTTCCATATCAAGCACAGTTAACTTTAAAGTTCTTGTAGGTGGATTCATGAAAAAAAAAAAAGGTGAATCTTGATTATATGAATACTGTTTATGATTCTTTTAAGTTCTATAAACTTGAAATTCGAAATGTTACGAGTCTGATATTCAAATTACTAATATATGTATGAACTTTTAGAACTTTGTACATAATATAATATATAATTGTGTACACTAATAATGTTGGCCGAATGATAAGAACCTGAATTGAAGAACGAGGTACATTTTTTAGATTATATTGTTACATCGTCTATGTATTTGGATACACATATTTGGATAAACACAAGACTATTTTGGAGAAATAACACTTTATTTGAAGAGAATCATCACTTGATTTCATCATGAGTCATAAGACTCCGGATGAAGTGTTTTTGTGTTTCGCTCTCAATTGTAAAATTTCAATTTAATTATTGAGGTTCTGATATTTAAATACCCTATAAAATATATAAATATTACAATTTAACACTAGATGCAAAATATACAAGTCAATTTTAATTTAATTATTTTTCATTAACTTCAACTCAATTTAAATTGAACATGGGGTATTGACAATAGAACTATGCTATAAAATAGGAACCTGAGTTTTCATATTTGGAGGTAAAAATTCAAATAAATTATGTAGGGGTGACTTTTATAGAAAATATTTAATTGAGCTACAAAGAGGTGTCCTGTGGTCATGCATGAGGCGTGTCATTTTGCCTTAATATGGTATATTATAGACTCAAATGATTAATAAGTGTAATATTTTAAGCAATTCTAAATGTAAGGCAAATCAGCTGGAATATCAATAATTGTTATTTGCAGACCCCAATAGCACATGTTTCGGTTTCTTATTAGTGGCTCGTGCTTAACGCTGTTCAATGTAATTGTAGCTAGCTATACTTCCTCATAACACCTCCCATCATTCCAAATAAATTAGTGCAATTTTAGAACATTTCTTTTATTTAATTCAAGTAAAAATTCAGAACTCAACTGATATAACACTCTTCAAAGATGATAAATCGGAGTTGCCTATACTTATTCAATCAATCTTCGTAAATCATTTTAAAACTAAAATATTACAACATTGCACGAATCAAGTTACGTGCACGATCATTGATGGGAAAACACTATATTAATCAAATCAACTTATGAGTTCCGCGTATTAATTCTTTACTTTATATAATGCGGAATATAATAGCCTCCCATCATTTTCTAGAGAAGTTATGCCACACTACATTATTGTTTTGATATAGGCAGGGGAAGAAAATACCCAAGGGTGATTCTGCAAATAAAGCAAGCTAGTTGCTGGTGAAAGAGAGTTGTTCTACACATCTATGAGAAATATATACCCCGGAATATGGTTCTTGAGGAATATACACTTGTAGTTTCTCAGGCAGAAAAGGTTACATGTCCACTTTTTCTTCTTTCTTAAAATTCAAAGTTTTTTTTCTATGGTGTATAAAAATACACATGTCATTTATAAAATAGAATGAATCTAGTTTTAATTGATGTCCAATGTTTGAGCCTTGAGGTGAAAAGTGGTTCATATAAAGGAGAATAAACCTGTATCTAAGCATCTTCCCTCAAATTTGTGCTTCTCGTAATGAGGCAATTTATGCTATGCTACTAGGTACATGCTAGTTTACAAACAAACCTAAAACATCTGTTTTAGTTCAATTTGATTTTACGTTTTCTATTATTTATTAGTAAAGAGGAGTTCACAGCACTGTAAAAAATGCACATAATTGGCCGTTAGACAAATTTGTTTAGTGTATGTGCAGACTTAGTCAACGAATACATTATACATATAAATTATGTTTAGCAAAATTAGCTAAAAAGGTAGCTGGTAGCTGGTTATGTAGCTTTTTTTTTTTAACAAGCTGATTTAGCTTTTCAAACAAGCTAACTTTTCAGCTAGCTTGTTTGAAAATTTACGCGTTCATGTAGCGAACTTTTTATTAAAAAAAACTCATGAAGCTGAAAAGGTAGCTGAAAAGATAGTGGTAAACAGAGCCATAAAATTCACTAGAATGCCATATCTGAACAACACTAGTTTCATTGTGGGTTCCAAGTTCCGATTTTGTCACAAGCGGGGAACATTGGGTGAACGTCTTTAGCCAGATGGAAACTAGACTAATCCAAGGTGAAGAACGCCATTTTTGTTAAACTTATACTACAAACACAAGTACAAGGATTACCAAAAAGAAAGACGAAAAAGAAAGTTCCATTTTGAAATAGGAGAGAAAATGATAGGGTTGAAATGGAGCGTTGTTTTTGTTACCCAATATATAGTTTTGTCTGAGACTTTAAATTGGGCCTTTATATGGTTAGTTTTATATATGCGAACATACCAAGACAAAAATGGGTGGACTAAAGAAACAATATGACACACAATTACTAACTTGGCTTGGCTTAGCTAGCTATGATGAGCATGACAATGATGTAAATGAAATAAAATTATAGTAGTAGGCAGATTATATTGCTTCAATGCCAGATCACGAGTTAGTCAATGATTATTTCATTGCCATTTGCATTATTGAATGAATCTATACTATATATTGCTCGTACGCATGGAGTTTCAAACATTACTACGTGGATTTATGTTCAATAATATATAAGCATATGCAAAAGATGTCTTTACATGACCTTTCATGAGTTCAACTCTCATCTTAGGATTCTATCTCAATATAGACTATTGTTCTAACTTCTTTCTCCAAAACTATGTGACTTGTTTCACATTATTGTCACCAACAAATGATATTCTTCAAATTTCAGAGAATAGTATTCAGGCTAACTTTTTGGTTCGTCATTGCCTCATTGGCTCCATATAGTTATACCAATACATTATTTGGGAAAATTTTTTCAAAAAAACTACTCTAAGTTGTGATATTTTGTTACCGTTCAATTTTGGTATCTTGAATTGACATTGTGTTCAATTTAAGTACATCGTGGCACGTGTCAGCTTAATTACGTGACATGTGTCACATTAAAAAAATACAAAAATACGATGAACCTAAACGTAAATACGATCGTCTTTATTAATTGCAAATAGATCCTAAGTATTAATTAACAATATTATTAAATTATCCATATAAAAATATATCACTATTGAAAATAATTTAAAAAAAATAAAAAATAAAATCACTTAATTACAAAATCTAAAAACCCACTTGAAAAGTTTATTGTAACAAATCACCTTTTTGAAGTTTTGAATTTATTTATTTATTTATTTTATAAGTAATGAAATGTAAAATATATATTTTTTATTTTTAAAAATATTTTTGAATTATATTAAACAATTTATACTCATAAATTACAAGAGAGTGATACGTGCCCCCTTTTTTATTTAATTATTTTTTATTTTCTATTTATCTTTTATATATACAAATTTAATTTAGAATTATAATTCATAATTTTTCAGATTTTTATATTTCTCTTGTAATTTAAAATTAATTTTCAAATTAATTTTCCTCTCTTTCTTCTTTCTTTTAACCTTCTTTTATGTTGATTTTACAAAATAGGGTTGATTTATAACACTTGAGAAATATGTGGTGAAATTAAAAATTGTTAAAATTTATTTTATTTACAATTTCATCCATTAAAATATTAAAATTTCGATGTGATACGTGTCACGTAATTAAGCTGCCACGTGTCACGAGGTATTTAAATTTGACACAATGTCAACTTAATGTACTAAAATTGAACGGTAACAATGAAATGTTATTTTTCGAAAATGTTAAAATTTAGAATACTTTTTTTGAATTTTTCACCATTATTTCGTGTGATTGTATTATGATGGACGTATCGTGAAGTGTGGTTATTAGAAGTTATATTTACAGTAGAAAACGGATTGAAAAGTTAGTACGCGTGTTGTCTCGGGAGAGAAATTTATTCGTATGTGTTTACATATTGCACAATTAAGATCTAGCTTGTGAAATTTTCAGTCACTCAAGTTTTTACTATATATTTTGGAATTTGGAGTTGAAAAGTCACAATTTTGATTTTTGAGTTTTCACATGTTGGGCTAAAAATAGCCCATACACAAGAAGGCGTTGAGTCCAAACGTTTAGGATCGAGGCCTCAAGCTCATTAAAGCCCAAATTGAGTGTATCTATCATAGTGGGTCAAGTTAATAGGAAAAGTCCAGGGCTACTTTCATGATGAATTTGTTCAAAAGATTACTTGTTCTATATCTTTTCTATCTTTTTTAAACTGATAATAAAATAGAGTATGAATATGTTTACACTAGCTTTTCAGCTTTATGATATTTTTTTAATAAAAAGCTCGTTACGTAAACGTACAACTTTTCAAACAAGCTAGCTGGTTTGAGAAGCTAACCAAAAAGCTACTTAACGAGCTACCGACTAATTATTCAGAAACCAGCTAACTTTTCAGGTAGTTTTGCTAAACATGATCTATAAGAGGAGTAGTAATTTAATGTCAAGAGGTGTTACCTGGGGGCAACTGGAGACCGGAGCACTCATTGCCCGCGGTTAAGTACATATTAGTGTTTAACTCACTACAACAAATTTGCACTAATACAACTCTTAAATTTTACGACTCTTATAAAGAGTCGTAAAAATAAACTAAAAAAAGACATTAAAATTAACTCAAAGAAGAAAAAATAATATGACTCTAACTTAGAGTCGTAATTTTAAAATTACAACTCTTAATTTGTACTTTAAATGAAAATAAGATGTACCCCTTTCAAATTTTCGTCACTTATTAAGAGTTATAATTTTTAAATACAACTCTTATATACATGATACGACTCTTTTTATGGATCGTATTAGATTAAATATTTTGTAATGACTCACTGAAACTATGTTGAGAATAAGTTATAAAATTTACATGTGTTTCTTTTTGCTTCTTCGTAGCATGTATGTAGCTAGCCAGGAGCGAATTCAGGATTTAAATTTGGTGCGGCGAAATTACATATAAGAGGATATTTTCAGGAGTTCGTGAGGGTAAAGTTCTAAATTAACAAAAATATAACATATAAAAAATTTCAATCTTCTTACATAATAATTATGCGATAAAGCTTTGCCTTATAATAACGCTTAATGGGGACGAACGCCTCCTTATGTCCTTCCTGATTCCGCTCCGTAGCTAGCTATACTTTAGACAATAGTTATATTTAAAGTTGAAACATGATAACTATATCTCGAAGAAGCAACACCTCACAGGTTTGTAGTATTAACGAAGGAAGAATTTATCTTGGATTAGGTTGTGACGTGGTGTACATGGCTCAACTCACAAGAGCTCCATATTAGTGCTAAATATTCATTATGACCATCTCCATTAACGAGACAAAAGTGGGTTACCAGTTACAAAGGAAAATGGAAATTGCTAGTACTATATCTAAGTTTATCATCATTCAACCAGGCATCATACCTAATCAATCGATTTAACCACGCCACTGAAAATAATCTACCATCAAATATTCATCATTGCAACATTAGTTTTGTCTGTGCGGAAGTGGAACTATACCTCAAACACCCAACATTTAAAAGTTCAATTCACTCCGACGCATACCCACACCATACATCTTTAGAAGCACATAGTGCTACAATTCATTTAAAAATAAAGTTTCAATTTTACTTTTAATAAGTGTACTGTCCTTTATTCAAGTCACCATCATTATCATGCTATATACATGTATCTTTAAGCAAAATTCCTTGAAAAAAGACTTAAAAAAGATACCACATAACCACTCCAAGTTTTTCTTTTGTTCAATAGCCAGTCCAAGTGAAATGCACATTTGTAGTTGACTACTACAATATACAAACATTTTAGCGTGTAACACGACTTATATCTCAGCATTATCTTATTTATCACACATTAAGCACTTAATTAGCTATCCGTCCAAGTATTATTAAATACTCGAGCGTACAAATTATATCTTGGTCCGTCCAGCGATTACACCTACTTCCACTTCAAGTGTTGGCTACTTGTAACGGTTTCTATAACAACCATTTGGTGCTTCTTCGACCTCATTTTCTCGATCGGGAGCATATTGGTCCTACCCAATCAATCTCTCCCTTACAACACGGCAGGGTTCCGCACATTCGCTCATCACATCATATAATTTGAGTTGTGTATCTTAATTCAAGATGTATTTTAGTATATAAAAATAATATAAAATTTCAATCTGAGTTGAAATAACTCAACTTAAATTCTTCTAATGTTTATTGATTACTAGTTCGTATAATCATCGTGCAGAAAAGTAAATAGCATATACGTTCCAGAACGGATTGTAGAGGTACTTTGATATTAAATTTCCTGATTTTTGTTATGGGTGAAATGTCGACATCAATAATTTATAGTTGAGTAGATAGTGCAATTGCCATGTAATTGTCCCTAATTTTCCAACGTTTAACTCATATCGACCTCAAACTCCATCTTCTTCTTCTCTATATAAACCTTCTCGCAGTCACTTCTCTCTCCTCACACTTCTCTATTTCTCTCTCTACTCTGTAAATCCGATCTTCTAATGGCAGAATCAAACCCAAAGCGCCAAAGACAAGAACAATCTTTCCAACAAGAACAAGACTCAAACTCAAAGAGACAAAAGCCATTTTTAGTTCACAACATGATCAACAATCTCCTTGACCAACAAGACGACACTCAAGATCCTACTCAACAAGAAGACCTCTCAGAGTCAGACATATACACAACGCTCCAGAAAGAAATCTCCTTAGACGAATTTGACTTTCTTTCGGAGCCGTTGACCACGACAGGTTCTGATGAAGGAGTGGAGTCTGTGATGAGGCATCTTCTAGAAGCTTCTGATGACGAACTTGGGATTCCGAACACTGATTTAGTCAATAGCAGTGATGAGGATGTGGGTGTTGGGTTTATGGATACTGGGTTGTGGGAGTTTGAAGATGAGACGGCGAATTACTATACTTTTTTGCAGTCTCAGCTTTTTGAGGGGTTTGAAAATGAGAATGGAGTTTCTTGAGGGGTTGAATGTTTAAGAGGAGGGTTTGGGTGGAGTGGAAAGGAATTGAAGAGACGAAGGTGTTTGTTTGGTTTCGTTTTCATTTTGGTCCCTCTTCTTTGTAGATCTGCAGGACTGCCCCCACTAATTTCTAAACTAGAATTTTTAGACGAATTATGGAGTGCTTGAATTCATATTTAAGTATTTGCGCTAGAAGTTCTTCACGTCATGCCTGTTTTATTGATTGGGTTGAAGTTCCACTGCCAAAAAATTAAAGGAGAATCCAATAATAATAATAATTAATACTTTCACGTTTAATGGATTCGGAATTATAAATTTATAAAACTCTTATCGTTTAAATACATTAGAGTATTAATAGATATATTTCCCTGATTTTCTAACTACACAAATTAACATGTGTCAATTGTCATTCTAGAGATTCACAATTGAACCAATACTTATTAAAAGAGAATTCATAATTTATACGAGTAATAGACTAGTCTCATTATTAGATAAAATTCTTACACATTCAACCATATAGACCGCATGTTCATGAGACTTTTTTCCGTACTTCATTTCAAAAGTAAGTCTTCTTTTCCTTATCTTTATGATGTTGGGAACCCACAATTACTATTATTTCAGTGCACATAGATAAATCTCACTGACTCACGTAATAATCTTTAGTATGCAAACTACAAAAGTTAAGTTAAACCTCACACGCACTCATAAAGTATAAATTACACCAACTTATACCTTATGGTTTGAATATGTGACCAAGGTGATATTCTTATAACCTCAAATAATTTTGATATTATAAGTGTGAAAAGTTCTTTTTATGATACACAATGTTTATTAGGTGGGATTTATTTTCTTTTGTAATATTATTTTCTGGGATTTTGAAAATTGGCAGGAGAGTCGATATTATTGGCCAGCTCTGGTTTAATGTTTATTACTCCATCCGTTTCATATAATAAGATACAAAACTTTTCAGCATTGTTTTTAATGTAATTAATTGTTTATTGTAATAATATGAATATTAAATTAGTTAGTGGATGTACTTTTTGAGTATAATATAAATATTAAATTAGTTAGTGGATGTATTTTTCTACTATTTTTAAAACGTGTTTAATTTTATAAGATGTATATAAAATAAATATATATTTTATTATATTTTATTGTATGAGACGATGACACCGTGGCGGTATATGTTAATGTTCCTGCTCCTGCCTAAAGAAAAAATGTTCGTCAATTTATAGTAAATTATTCACATCTTAGCTAGTGCTTGGACGTAAATTAATGGTTTGTTTAACATATAGGAATTAGTATTCCTTTCCGAAATAAATGTGCCTTCGTTTAGACGCAAATGCTAATTTAATAATTATGAGTGTCGGCATGCATCAACCATTCACCATGATCAAAGGAAAATTACATAAAGATCCCATGTATAGGCTATATTACAAAATTTTTAATTGAAATTCCATTAACCATTAACTGCAAATTTAGTAAATTAACTAGCATACTTAATGAGTCATTTAGCCTACTAGTTGAAAATAAGAAGAAAAAATTAGCTTAATAGTTCAAATTTTCAATCCATTTGACAGAAAAAGGTCCTTCAGAAATAACAAAAATAAGAAAAATACCCCCTTTAACATCTCTGTGGTTTATTAATTCAAAGCAATGAGTAAACAAAGATGATTTGATAAACAAAAGGTGAGATTTGACTTTTTGTAAGGGTTTATATTAGTGCTCCAAGCTTTGGTGTGTCTTGATTAATTGGTAATCGTACTAATGGTTATAGCTTATAACAATAATTTAGTAGTCATCTAAGTAATGTTGAGAAAGGAGCAATACCACATAGAAGAATTTTAAACATGAAAAATTAAAGTCCATTAAATTGATTTATTTATTTAATTAAATTCTATTTTTTTGTAAAAGAAAATTTAAAATTTTTATTACATTTAATCGATAAAGGTGGAATGTCTTATATTTAACCAAACATATTATATCTTAATCATCAATTTCATAATATATACATTCTACACTAGAAAAAACTAACTAACACCTCGAATTTTATTAAAGGAAAAAAACTGTTGTATGTTGATTGTCTGACTCACTTCAACAGTAAGAAAGACTTCGATGAGAAATGCCGAAAATATTGTGCAAATTTGGAAGTTTCTTACTTTGTGATTAAGAACAATATAATCTGGAAAGATGATTACTACTTTTAGATCTATGTTCTCGCCTTTTTGAAAATTCCTAATAGTTTAGTTGAATAAGACATTTTACGTTGCATAGTTTGGTTAGTACTAATGTTGACCTTTCTTTGTTTCTTTTCAATTTTTGTAGCTCTAGAGCTAAATGATATGTAGTTGAAAAGTTTTGTACTTTTTGATATTGAAAAACGTCTTTCGAGGAACGAATTCCGTTTGAGACAAGTTGAAGGTAAGCCCATACCTGATAGTGCAAGTTAAATAATGAAATGAATAAATTAGCCTATGAAGAAATGAGATATGATGTCGAGGACATAGTAGAACAACGTAATCGTTTATATTCATGACTGATTGATGATCAAAGGAGTGTATACCATACAATTATGGACGCCATCGATACTGGTAATGGTAGAGTCTTCTTTCTATATGGTTATAGTGGCACGGGGAAGACATTCTTATGGAATGCGCTTTGTTCGGCATTACGTGGTAGGCGTGATATTGTTCTCCCGGTTGCATCAAGTGGCATAGTTTAACTCCTTCTTTTCGGAGGCCGTACTTCTCATTCCAGATTCAACATTTCCTTGACTGTTAATGAGACGACCAAGTGTAGTCGATCAACGTCCGGGACCGAACTTTCTGAACTGTTGAACATGACTAAGTTAATTATTTGGGATGAAGCTCCTATGACTAACATGTATTGCTTTGAAACCTTGACCCAAGTCTTCGGGACATTATGAGGGGTACAATGGTGGACGATCAGAAAATCCATTTGGTGGATTGACTACACGTATTTGGTGGAGATTGTGATCAAATATTACATGTAATACCAAAAGTTAGTAGGCAAGACATAGTCCACCATTTACATTGTTCATCTAAGAGGATTTGGGACCATTACCGTGTATTGAAACTAACTAAGAACATGTGTCTACAAGTATGTCTCTTAAGTTTTTTGTAACTTATATATGTAGTTTAACATGGAAAAAGTTTGACATAAGTATGTTAACTTGCAGTCTGGTGTCTCATATGACGAGAATGACCATATAAGAGAATTTGCAGATTGGTTGTTGAAAGTCGAAGATGGTGAAGTTGGTGGATCCAATGACAGTGAGGTTCAATTCAAATTACCCCGAGGATATTTTAATTTGCTCAGATGGCCCACTGATCCTGCAATATTAAAGAGTACAAATGCCATATTGTTAGATAATGTTGGTGACGGTCGATACTTCCAGGATCGGGCTATACTTGCACCAACTAACGAGATTGTGCATGAGGTAATGACTAAATCATGTCAGGCGTTGCTTGAAGATTCGCACGAGTATATAAATTCAGAATATTTCATATGTCCAGTTGAGGATGACATCATAAATCGAGAAGATGTTTATTCGGTTGAGTTCTTGAATACTATTAGGACTTCTGAGAAACCCAATCACATCATTCGTTAGAAAGTTGGTTGTCCTATTATAAATGCTTCTTAGGAACATTGATCAATACAAAGATCTATGTAATGGAACACGGTTTGTTGTCACTGAGATTGGCAAGCACTTTATTTAGACCAAGTCGATACATGGAAAGAAAGCCAGAAAGAAGGTTTACATAGATCGAATGGTAATGTGTCCATCGAACTTGACTAAGTTTCCAATTTGATTTCAAATAAGTCAATTTCCTATATGAGTATGATATGCAATGATGATCAATAAGAATCAAGGACAATCATGATCACATGTTGGACTCTACCTTCAAAAATGGCCAGATATATCTTGCATTTTTTGAGTGATGAATATGAATGGACTAAATGTAATATCCAACATCCCACATCGATTATGAGTGGAAGGGCTCAAGGATATATACATAGACCATCATTCTCTTATGGTATGAGGACTTTTGGGGAAACTCAAAACCAAATGCGTGCGGGCTCCGGCCCAAAGCGGACAATATCATACCGAGTGGTAGGACAATCATGCGTAACCTTGCTCGGTCAATTAGTGGCCGGGTCTTTACAAATGGTATCGGAGCGGGACTATCCGGAATTACGAGAACTAAATGTCATGCGGGGAAAAATGCTACACTATATGCACGGTGGGAGCCACCTCTTGAGCCTGTAGGGTCCACCGCTAGAGTCATGCACAAATGATTCCGAGACAACCCCCACGAAAGCTCGACGAGGACGTCGAGAATGTAAGGGGTCACATCACTCATGAGTGGAAGGGATGAAGTGTATATATGTAGACCATCACTCTCTTATGGTATTAGGACTTTTGGTGAAACCCAAAAACTAATCCGTGCGGGCTCCGACCCGAAGCAGACATTATCATACCGAATTGTGGGACAATCATGTGTAACCTTGCCGGTCAAACGGATCGAGTCCAAGCCCATTAGTGATCGAGTCCTTACACTAAAGGTCTTAACATTGGATGAAGAGGGAAACCCAACCGACATGACAACAAATGTTTCTTTATAAGGAGATTTTTGAAAATCTCTGAGGTACAAATTTTTTTATTCATATCATTACCTATATTTACTTCTTTTATACTCTACTAACTATTATAACTCGATAATTAATAATAATTTTGAACACATTATATGCAGTGAGTTTGGTTTATCATCTTTGTCGGAATCATCACGCTTTTTTTTTTTTACTTCTAATTTATTCTTTTTTTATAAACTTTCATTATTTCTAATTGTTACTTTTATATACGGTATTGTTTTTATTAAAAACTACTTATTTATTGTTTGAATTAATTATTAAATAAATATTATTTATTAAAAACTTGTTATGGCATCATCACGGGTTAGTATTAGTTCGGTTACATATCAAAGTAAATCTTGATTTAGTTAAACTAATCTAGAATATAGTACTGCACAACTTTGTTAATAATGACTTGGTTCTTTGTGGTGCTTAGTCTAATATAAGTATTTGGAATAAAGAAGTTGATCTTGTAAAAGTTTATAATTGCGGTTCCATCAAATTGTTCTCTTCAATTTCATGATGTAAGGTCATAATTAGGTATTGTGGGCCACATACGTTTAGGATTTTATATACAAAAGGATAGTAAAGTAAGTATTCTTCTGTCTCGAATTCATCTTCTCCTAAAATTAAATATAAATTTTATAAAAAATAAAATAAAATAATAAAAATAAATATAAGGAGATGAACTTGAGAAGAAATTATAAAGTATTCGACCGGACTATAATTTAATTGCCATGGGATTGGAGAAAGCAAAAATGAAGCTGCTTGATGTGCCATTGCCGTATGGGCATGCATATGATGTTTCCGAATCTTCCTCTTGCAAACAGACAACGACGTCAGACAAGATTTCACGGTGGTTTCAAACACATTTAGAACACGTAATTATGGTAATTGTGTAAATGTTTAAATATTGGTTCAAAGTGGAGACTTTAAGCAAATAATATACGCATAATTAATTAATAATAATTACATACAGCCGCCCACTATGAAGTGTTGAGATGTTGCATCCTTAGTTACACCTTAACTCTGATCTAACAACATATTTGCTACTTAAATTAATTAGAATAAGACGGATTAATTTGGTTGTGAAATTATAGTGTTTAGATTAAGCTAAGAGTAAGGTTGAAATCTTCTGTACAGTAATGGTTAGGTTCAGTAGTTATATCATAACTCACATAACCTATATGCTACACCATATAACTAAGAGGGATAAAATAAGAATGATGAGAGAAAAAAGGTGTATAATTGGTTACAACATTTCGAATTCAACTTTAAAACTGGAATTAGCTGATTAATTTGAGGGGTACAGTTTCATCTTGCTTCAAAATACATCGTAGTTGTATACTTTAAATTGATTGTCCACTACTCTACTATATGTCAAACATATTTCGGTTTAAACATAAAAATGTATATAATACATCATTATATATAATTTGGTTTAAATATAAAAATGTATATAATACATCAATATATATAATTTTTTATGCATGTTATCCCCTTTCGGATGTGACAAAGGAAGATTTCTTAATAAGCCACCAGACCTAGGATCCCTTAATGAACATTTTATTTTTGAGCTATTATTCCCAAAAAAACACCATACACAAGTATTGATTTTGGAAAATTTTACAATGAGGTTTTCTTGTATTTAATTTGACATAAAAGTATCCCCGAACATCAAATAATATTAACTAAACTTAACAATATCAGAATTAGATTTGATTAAATCTAAACCACCCGTAAACATCTAACACGTAGTATAAAATAAGTGAGGATAAAGAGCAGAGGGGTTTAGGGAACAGTTTCAAGGTCTTCAGACATTGTTTCGTGCAAGGAATACTTAGATCATAGTAGAAAAATTCCAAGAAATGTAATTTTCATGCAGTCTACTTGTTTCATTACCCTCAATTTCAATTGAAATAAAGAGTTAATGAGTATAGCAGTCGTAATACAAAACAGTACAAGGAAGATGGAATCATGAGCAGCTAAAACACTGCTCAATGAAATTTTGAAACATGGAAGCTCAATACAAAACCGAACTAAATCAAGCGTCTGGCAATAGCAAAATGTAAAAGTTCAATCTCAATTTGCGTATAAATAAACCAGGACTTGCTAAGTTTTGATATGTCAAAAAAAAATAAACAAAGAAGTTTCAAATGCAACAGATGGATAATTATATCTACCCAAAGCAACTACACCTTACTCCTCATCTTCATCTCCATCACCACCACCAGAAGCCTTCTTCGCAGCAGACTTCAGGTTCCTTCTCTTCACTCTACCAGGGCGGCCACCACCGAAGGGACTATTCAGAGAGAAGTCGATATGCTTCTGTGAATCCAACCTCACCAAGAAGGATGGTACATTAACGACCTGCCTCCCAACCCTGCAATGTGTTGATTTTTAATATTTGATACAATGACACAAAAGATATTTGACCTCGCTTCACATGCAGAATTGGTCATTCATAATTCTAACAGCAATAATAACTCAGCATAAAATACACTGTATGTATACTAGCAGAAAATTCCCCATTGTCAAACGTGAAGTACTACATTACAATGTAAGTAGTTTCAGTTCTCACCCGATGTGATAGGATTAATGTACCAGCATTATAAAAAAAACATCAGTATATGCACAACTTACTACAAGCATTATAAAAAAAACATCAGTATATGCAACTTACAAATTTCACGGTGAATCCTTTTTATCATGAAAAGAGGAAGAAAGAATGTGATCAAAGAATCACAATACTCTAGTTACATGTACATTGCAAACAATTCATCATATACAAAAGAGATCCATCACAAATATACATCGAAGCAGAACTTATCCTGACCCACAGGCCACAGCTCATCTAAGAACAGTAGAAGTAATAAAATGTTAAAAGGTAGGCTTATAATTCTCAATTTCTAGATTCATTTTGGAATTTGAAGGAAACATTTGAAGTTATGGTCCTTTTGGATCACTACCTAGTGTTTTATTACTAAAATGTTTTAAGATATAGTTTCAAGTGTCCAGAAAGCTTTACAATTGAATGCCGGATTCATCCAAATTAGCTGTATAACACAATAATGCAAATTTGTTTTGTTTTCAATCTCACATAAATGCAAATTTGTTCCCTCAATAACACATGCCATGTAATATCAACCAACAAAATAAAAGCTCAGTAATCAACTAGTATGATCTATCTCAGAAATTATACTTTTCCATATGGAGTAATTATAGTAATCAGGTGACCTAAGCAATCATGGTTAGTCATAATTCATTGCAAACAATAACTAATGCCGGCATATCAACATAATTATCATCCTCACCTGATATGCTTTTGCCTGATGAGCACTCTAGCATGGTGGATAGACTTGGCCATACCAGCCTTGAACACCTGAGTCTGGAGACGACGCTCAAGGAAGCTCTCAACAGTCAAGGACAAGACATAATCAAGCTTCTCCTGAGTCTCATCTAGGAGACCATACCTGGTCATCCTCCTCAGAAGGGCTTCACCCTCAAAAATACGTCGAGGATCCTTCTCATCAAGAGTCAAGAGATTCCTCGCAGCATTACGGATGCGGCTAAGGGCATACTGCACCCTCAAGAGCTCCCTCTTGCACCTAAGACCATATTCTCCCACAAGCCTTAGCTCAGCGTCCAAACGCTCCTTCTCAAAAGGACGTCTAGGCTTCTTGAATGTCTTTCCATCTATTAAAATAATAACAAACCAACACTAACATTAATCATCAATCCATATGCACATACAAATGTTCGATTAACCTCAGTAAATTATAACCTTAGTAAATCATGTCCATATATGTGAATGCGATTTCTCCTATATCAGAATGTGATTCGAATAGGAGAAGACTAGTTTATCGATCCAAAATAAGTAAACTAACATCAAGCAATCGATAACAGAGAGCATCTACAACATATTAACATTGTTTTCAGATCGTAAATGGAAATAGAACTAAAATTAGCCAATGCAAAATAACTCAAATCACAGACCAGCATGATAAAATTGAAAACAAGCATAAGAATTGCTGAAACTAGCAGCCAATGTAAAACTAGATGTATAATAGAATGAATAACTTTGGAAAGGTACGAGTATGAATCGATAAGGTAGGAGAAGGTGAGAGTCTTACAGTTGCGCAAAGAGGCGGTGTGCACCATGATTTTCTACGGCCGTCACTTCTCCGAGCTGCTGCTGCTGTTGACGATTGCAGGAGAAAGGTTAGACAGGCTAGGGTTTGAGAGTGAAGAAAAACTGGTCCTTTATATGGTTCAGAATTCTTAATGGGCTTTTAGGTTCTATTGTGTTCTTGTTGGACTGATTTTTATTGGCCCATTAATAACCCATACTCAGCTAATAATATTTCGCCTTTTGCATTTCTTTTTGTTTCAGAAAATATTTTTAATTGATAAAACATCTCAAATGAGAGTAAATGTATGCAACACTCTCAACCTCAAACTGCACGTCTTGCAAGTCTATACGTGAGATGTTAATGTCTGAGGAACAAAAATTAACTGAATTGAAGAATTTAAAATTTTAACACCCACGTTCAATAACCGAAAACTTAAATAAACGAATTAAATAAATTAACAATAGACAAACAATCCATATGGAACCCATCCACACGCCAACCTTGCTCAATTGCCCATTTGAAAGCAAGACGCAACCCATCAGTTTGATTTAGCTCAGTTATATTCATGATCGTCTTTAACATATTGAAAGATTATAGTTAAAATAATAAACGTTAGTAAAATTTATTAATGTTCTCATATTACGTATGCTAGACTAGAACGATAGTTATGTTTGAACTCAACCAGTCCGCATCCATGTTCTGGTTCATGTGTACATACCTGAAAAATGAATATGTAACAACTGGTAAGCAATAAATCATTGCAGAGACTTGACACGATATTTCCAGAAACCTCAATGTATCAACTTGGTGGGAGGGACATACCAGTTCCGATTTCCAACACAAAAATTTTGGCTTTTCCATTTATCCTCTAATTTGGAATAGTCATATATAGTCCAGGAGGCTTTATATGGCTCTACAGCATCCCTCAAGGATCGACATTCAACAACAGGCCTCCTGAAGACAAAGATCTCTGCCCCAAATGTGCAAGTGTCCCCTACTAAATATCTACTGGACGGATTGACAAACTTTTTCTTCGAGATAAATTTGGAAAATCCCCAGCCAGGAGTCAATGTGTCAAAGCAACGTGCATGTTCAGGAGACATAGATACTGCACATTTACAAGCACAAATCAAATGGTTGCAATATGTAATCCAAATGTTGTTGGATTTTCGGTGGCTATACATACCTAGCTTACAATAGAATCGGACATTCAGGGACGTAAAATAAATAGTCAGAGTAACGATCGTTAAACATAACAAAAAGTAACAAGTTATGAACTAAATACAATGATTTTAGGTGTTTCACATTGTTATGTTCAAACTATGTTCTTAGTAATTTTCAACGCATAAAAATACGTTACATTACTTATTTATAGTAACATTAAGATACATAACAACCACGATATACAATCATATATATAAAAAATAAAATATTCCATCAATTAAGTATATTATTTATTTATTCATTTAATTAATTCAATATCAACACATCTTCTAGTTTTGAGTATATTTTTCTGTTAAATTCTTCAAATCTGTTGACATGATTCTTGTATTTCTATTTAGATTTGTTTGTACGGCTTACTTCCTAATTTTATGAAAAATTTATAAATTAAATGATTTCATCCGTGAATAAACTAATTCTTATGGGTATATTGGTCATTCTTGGCTAAAATTTAAGAGCAGCAATTGCCGCCCCTTCTCCCTTGGTGTGTCCGTGCCTGCGGACATCTGATTACGCAAAAAGATTCCAAACACATCATTAACTCCCAAACTCATATCCAGAGAATTCGGGTCAGCCACGGACAAGTAAACAGAAACATAAGTCCCTTCAGTTGAACTCTTACATTTTTTCCCATCGGGAACTATTATAAGTCTCCTATGACGATGTAAACAAATTATGAAAACCTTACAAGTGATGATGCAGAGTTAAGAATTGAGCAGAACAAGCAAATTCTACTCAATCAACCTATCATTAAACTCATAGTCCAGTCCAGCACCAGCACAGAAAACATGTTGAGCTAGATTGACATATGGAGTCATAAAGCTGCTTCATGTACCCAATACTTAACAAGCTGGTATTTCTACAACGAGATTGTATGCATCTGCTTTTGAACAACTATTGCTCGATATGAACATGATGAATATGGATGTCCACATAGGAACATAAAAAAAGAAGAAAAGGCGTGTTCTTGCTACATAAACAAGCTGGCAGTTAGTAGGAAAAAAACAAGAGAAGAAAGGAGCAGGAAAATCGAATAAATAAATGAGAGAACAAAAGGCGCATTCATATGGTTTCTTATCATTAAAAAGGGTCGTGCGATCCTTTATTTCAGTTGTACTACTCTCTTCTTTTATTGTACCTAGCGGTTACGAATGTCGTTATGATTCGAAGAAGAATACCGAGCTTCGCTAGTGTACAAGCATCACAATTGCTCATTGCAAACTCTTTCATTCAGCTATGCTATTAATCCTTCCAAGTTTACTTAGTTCAAGATTGCTCTTAGATTCGATTTCTCAAAGAACTCATGACAATAACTCTGTCACTTAGCTAACCTAGAATAGATAAAAGGAATTGCTTGTAAGATATGATCACTCATAAATTTCCATTTACAACCTCATTTAACATTTGTGAAACAAATTTAACATACATACAAATAAGGTTGAAATCTAAAATGGTTCCCATGAACATTGAGGCATTGAGCAGTAACCATTACCACTTGCAACCACCGGTCCGGAATTCAATGGACGAGTACTTATCAACACCAATCTTGGAAAGCAAGGAGAAGGATTCAATCTCAACCAAATAGTGACAAGGAAGAAACTCTCTTGTTTCCACCATAACCCCTGCAACAAGGTAATTAAACAAAATTGATCATTACTAGTTTGCTATAAATCAGCAAACAATTTAAGAAGCTAGTAGTCATACTGAAAAGAGACATAGGGTATATCGGTTTGGCGGGACATGTGGATTTCAATTTTCAAGTATTTGTGAGTGACACTGCAACTAGTTATCTGTGGATTGATTTTGTGGCAACAATTTTTAGAATATCGATATTTGAACAGAACTGAATTGAATTGAATTAAAGTAATATATAAATTATAACTAAGTTGAACTGAATTTCACTGGATTAAAGTGACTTAACGCTAAGTAAGAGTATAGTTTATTTTTACAAAATTTTAGTAAACCCAAGTGTTTTTCTTTTTTGTTCCTTAGTTCTTCGACAAAGTGGAGATTCGATTAAATCGATCCTAATTGATCGTATAAACCTAGTACACTTAAGGGTTAACCTTTCTATACTCTATTTACGCATTGAGCCACAATTATGATATTACAAGCTAGTTGAATATAAGTTACACATCTAGCAAAAATAGTCTGGAGTCCGATCAAGTAACTAATTGATTAATCTAACGGCTGAGAATAAATCGCTCGAGCGGATCACCCGTGATCCTATATACTCCCGCATAGATCGTGCATTAGGAAATACTCAGTGGTTCCAATCTTTTGCTGACATACCGGTGGAGGTCTTGGAACTTCATATTTCGGACCATGCGCCATTACTTCTTCGACTCTGGGAACCCACCATCCGAACCCGACCCCTGTTCCGCTTCATCAATGCTAGAATTGAAGCCCCAGATTTCCTGGAGCAGGTACGGCGGAATTGGAGTTTACCTTTGGAGGGATGACCACTTCTTGTTACATGGAGCAAGCTGCGGCGATTGCAAGCTGTCCTGATTCCTATCCAGAGACGGTTCAAGGGTTTAAAGAGAAAATTATTGAGGCTAGAGAACGGCTAAGTCTGGCACAACAAGATGTTTTGCGAGACCGAGTGGATACTGCCTCCATCGAGCGTGTGAAATCAGCAACATCTGACTTACTCCACTGGAATAGACTGGATGAGAAAATCATGCAACAAAAATCGAAAATTGATTGGTTACGACTGGGAGATGAGAATAATGCATATTTTCACGCATCTTTGAAGTCAAAGAACAGATATATTGGGATCCGAAACTGCTGAGATCGGATGGGAGTGTTGCCACGACACAGGCTGACATTGAGCACGAAACCATGGGTTTCTATTCGGAATTGGTCGGGACCTCGTCTAGGAGACTCACGGGACTGGATTTGAATGCATTAAGGGGTGGGGTGCAACTTTCGAACTTGGATAGATCGACCCTTATTGCTACTGTCACCATGCCTGGAATTATGACTGCGCTTAAGGATATCGGGGATTTAAAGGCTCCCGGAATCGATGGCTACAATGCCAAATTTTTTTAAGCTGCATGGAGTATCATGGGGGGAGGATACCATTAGTGCGGTTGAGGAGTTTTTTACTCATAGCAGGTTGTATCTAGCAGTGTATTGGAGTATTGTTACCCTCATTCCAAAGACTGATAATGTTCTCACGGTAAAGGACTTCCGGCCTATCGTGCTGCACCACATTATACAAGATCATATCCAAGATATTCACCAACCGGTTGAGTAAAGTCATCTGCACAGTAGTGAATGAGAGTCAGGCAACATTTATCCCTGGACAACAAATCCATAAGAATTAATGACCAGATAAATGGAAAACATCGTATTCTTTCATCTAATTATGTGTTTTCTCAATACTTGTTATTGTTAAACACCTCACACTTTTATATCTTCTTCTCCTACAACATGACTTATATTGCCGATATATCTGCAGACAGTGGTAATTGGTTCGAGTCAAATAGCAGTACCTGAGGTTGGCCCAACGCTATTTCAATTGAGGATATGAAGAACCCTGCGAAAGGCTATCTTGTCGAAGATTGCTGTATTATGGAAATTGAAGTCATCGTCGTGGATCAAAGGTTTTCATAAATCTTCTGCAAATTGTGGCGTCATTTCATTCCATGCATTTCATTTTGATAATTTGGACAAGTTTGTTTTGCAAATTTCGTTGTAAAATGTGGAGTATAACTCTTTCCCTTTGCCATCATATGGATCCCTTTGAGACCATATCATGAGTTAAAGGTTCAACTTTGGCACACATTTATGTGATCAATTGTGAACACGACTCGCACCCCCCGGCGCCCTCATTTATGCTACTTTTTGGGCTCTGCACACAACACTGATTCTTTTCAAATCCACATTAACTGAATCGATATCCCAACAGAAGTGAATAGAAACAAAACAATTGCTCTGTAACGAAATCTTGTAATAGTACTGCTACTACTTTCTAAAAGCAAGACAATACTTTGAACTGCAATGTGCAACTTGAGATTGTATGCAACATAAACTAGACAAAAGATTAGTTTTGTCTCACTTTGCCAAAATCAATGCCAAATAAAGAAAATCTCTAAGAACCAGAAAATTCTTCAATTCCCTTGAGAAGTTTTTATAGCTACACTAGCAACTTCTCACCTCTCACTATCAGCAAAACAAGAACGAAAGAATCAACAAGATTACGACTGCACAAAAAACGTTAAAACAAACAGCCGAAGAAGGTATGTTTTACCATGCCAACAGAACAACTTAGGGAAAAAGAATTTACAGTTGGATGAAATCCTAAAGAATTACCCAACAAAAATCTGTCGTTTCACAGCTCTTCACTTAGGCTGCTTGTTTCACGCTACTACTCGACCGTTTGAATGTTATGTCGTTCGCATACCCTTGTCCCATTCTCATTCCACCAAATCTCCGCCTGCTCTTCAGTGAAACGTTTCCTACTGCAGAAAATGTGAAATAGGCTCAGCCTTTAAAACCAAGGCAGATTCACCAAATAAGAGTTCAAATCTATTGTTGTTTTCAACAGTCATTACCTGAAGCGAACACGTCTGAGTTCATTAACACCACTGGGTAAGGCAACAAGAGTTATGTACACGCCAGGCTCATCTTGAATGGTTCGCTCTGATTTTTGTACTTGAGGCTTAGTTCCGTTAGATATGGATGCAGTCCCATCTTGAATGGTTCGCTCTGATCTTTGTACTTGAGGCTTAGTTCCACTAGGTATGGATGCAGTTCCATCTTGAACGGTTCGCTCTGATCTTTGTACTTGAGGCTTAGTTCCATTAGATATGGATGCAGTTCCATTAGCAACAGATGGAGTTCCATTAGAAACAGATGTTGTGGTTGAACTGTCAACAGATCCACTGTCAGTAGACACAGTCAAGCTGCTCCCATTGGATGGGCGACTGCTACAATTTGTTGTCTGCGACTTAGTATCTAACTTACTCACGGCTACTGGTTCTGGTCGTCCAGCCATTTCCTTTAACTGCCACAAGTTTCATTAGGTCTAGATTTTATTACAAGAACTATTTTCTATTCAAAGTAAGCATATAATTTCGAGACTGAAGTTAGGAGGTAGGATAATTGTAATTTGTGTCATTCAGTTGTCTGTACTTAAAAAGGTTATAAAGCTCACGTTTTTTCCCGAAAGAAAAAAGTAATAATTTAGAAATCTGTCGCAACCTAGGAATCCAAGAAGCTAGAGTGCCAGACTCAATGTCAAAGTTCCAAACCAAATGATTGTTCTCCAACCAACCATTTCCACCGCACCCATCACTATATTCCCGAAATATTTAAGTAGCCTATAAAGCTATTCCCACTGGCTTCAGCGGTTCAGCCTACCCATCTTAAGAGGCCATATATTGACACGGAAGCGATAAATTGTAAAAACTGAAACCTAGCAAATCATTACATTTCACAGATCATTTTGATGGCTGTTAGTTTAAAATACAGTACAATATAACTTCAAAAATTGTAACAAAGACAAACCTGAACTGTGAGCGACTTTATCACTTCTTTAGCAGCTTTGCTTCTCCCAGCTTCATCTGCTGCCTGTTTAGTTACCTCCTGTAATTGCTTTGATTTTAATTCCAGTTCCACTTCGAGAAGTTGGGATTTGGTGGTAAGTTCTTCGACCTAATAATATGGAAGACAAAATTATTAACTGAAAGAAAGAAAAACTTGAGTAACACATATATAGACTGTGCTATCTTCACATGTAAAACAGAGGTTTACCTGCGCCCTTAAACTTTTAACTTCCTGGCTAAGCGTATCATTTTTACTTTTTAGATCATCTGGACTTGCTTCTGTTGTCTGAAATGGGAGAAGGGGAGACATCGTCGCAGAACCCAAAGGGTTCCACTTCCCTGGTGCAGGAGACGGTGACCGGGATGCTATTCTAGAATTAGGAACAGAAAACGAAAGTGAACCCCTAGGAACTACAATCGGGCTAGTTGGTGATTTTGAAGAAGTGCTTGGTCTCTGAACATCTCCACTGTGAAGAGGAAAGAGACGGGTATCATTTGATTCAGATCGGCCATTAGCTATGGAACTTCTGTCAGACTTAAACGAGTCCACAGATGAAAGTCTAGCAACTTGTCCAGGTACACGAGGAACTGAATCCTTTTCTGTTAATTCACTGGGCTTACATAACGAACCTTCAGTTCTTACTTTAGGGAATCGGTGAGATAGTGAAGATTCCATGGCCTTCTGTAATTTCGTAAAACAATCATCACAAACACGAAATGGCTTGCTTGTGTTGGGAGCTAAAGAGGCTTTAAGAGATTTCCTAGAGCTACATGCATTGCAGAAAACAAGTCCACAGTTATAACAGTTGTGACGTTTTCTTCTAAAATTGAAGGGGTTCCGACAACCAGAACACAGAGAATTGTCAGCACTGCATATCCATTTATGAAGACATATAACAGCCGTAAAATTCGAGCCACATGCTATGCTCTTCGCTTGTCTACCTTTCAAGAAACTAACAATTGTCGGCACGTTCCTGTCATCATTATCACCATGGCCAAGTTGTCCATTTGTACCCTTACCCCAAGTATATACATCTCCTTTTGCAGTCAAAGCTGCAACATGCTGTGCACCACAAGTGATATCTTCCACAAAACCATCTCCGCTATAACCTCCTATACACAATGGAGTCTTTCCATCAGCTAGCGGACTCCCAAGTTGTCCGTGACTAGTACTTCCCATGGTGTACACTCGTCCTGAAGTTGTCAGTGCAATAGTATTATTGTTCCCACATGCTACCTTCAAAAAATTCACGTCAATCAATGAAGCAATACATTCAGGAACTAGCCTCGGTTCATTATCACCATGACCAAGCCGATTTTTGTCCCCATCACCCCAGGTGAATAGCTTTCCATGTAAAGAACCATTTGATTGTTCTGAATCTGAAGATTCGTCAGTTATTTTGACAACTGCTGCAGTGTGCCATACGCCACATGAAACGTTATCAGTCCTTAAGCCCTTTAATGCCTCTACTTCTCTCGGAATAGTGGCACTAGCACGATCTCCATGGCCTAGTGCACCAAATGTTCCATCCCCAAATGTAAACAACTGACACAAAGATGTCAAGAACGCCGTATGCCAAGGTCCACAAGAAACAAACGATATTGTTAGCCCATCAATTGGTCTGTCAACCCTCTTTGGAAACCAGTGACTTGCCTCACTCCCATGTCCGAGCAAACTACCGTTTAACGAACCATCACCCCAAGTGTACAGATCCCCCGAACGTGTAATGGCGCAAGTGTGATATTTGCCACATGCTAACTTCTGTATGTTCTTCCCGCTAAGTGTTTCGATGAGCTTCGGCTGTAGAACGTCTGTTTCCACTCCGTGGCCCAGCCGCCCTCCTGCTTCCTCACCCCAGCTGTAGATTGCGCCTTGTTTTGTGACTAAGACTGCATGTCTTTGACCAAAAGCAATATTTTGTACATCAAGTACCACAGTTGATTCTAATGCCTTCGGAAACAGAGCATCGACTCTTGGATTAGATGAGCGACAACCTTTATCAAAACCACCTCCGATCATACCCTCACCGGTGCCTTCTCCCCAGATGAAAACATCACCCATGCTATCGAAATCCTCATTGCAAGAACCTTGACTTGATGAACTTACGGCACTAGATAGACTTGCACGGAATGTTTCAGCTCCTGAGGTCCGAGTGTTTGGATTGTCTATGGAAACAGGCGGCAGTGAAGTGGAAACTGGTAGTGAAACGGAACTCTGTAGCGTTGTGGAAGTTGGTTGTGAAGTAGAAGAGCATGCTACAGGTTCCACAAGCTGAGGGGGTTTGGCTGTTGCAGTGAATGACACAATGTCCGAAAATACTTTTCCCCATCTGCTCTCACTTCGTAGAGTGTCAACTTGGTCCTGAGGTGAACTGTATTAGTGAATGAAAACAAAGACAAAATTGGAAATACTATATGATTATGCCTTTTTTTTTCCCCCTTGCTTCATTTTGGCTACGTATATATGAGAAGAAATATAACTGAAACTCACAAACGAAATTGACAGGTTAGACTTCCGACCACGAGGACTATCTGATGGTGCCCCTTCTATTTTTGACTCACATCTTAATTTCTTGTTGCTTCCACGTGCAATTAGAGCTTTTAAACCTACAAACCAAACCTCAGCTTCATCCTTGTCTTTACATATCTGTCAATTTAGAAACAGAAAACAGGGGTCAGAATCAGATAAGACAAGATGAACATCTACTTCAACTGGTCAATCATGTTTGGCAATTATATGATGATCCATATATGGCATGTATGTAGCAAGAGAAAAGCAAGAAACTCACCAGATCGAGGGATCTATCGTCATGTATGAGAGAAAATGATTGATACTCTTTCTCGGGCCTAGGATACCTTTGAAATATTTGCTGCAAGCCATAATATGCATTATGTCAGTCAGTCAATTTGAGTATCAAATCGTCAGTTCCAATGCTGAAAAGAGGAACTTAAAAAAGCTATAACAAAAAACAATTGGCATGATATTAGGTACAAGATACTAATATGAATAATCTAATTAGGCAATTAAATGAACACAGGGCATGACTTTAAGCATCATACTTTTGGTTGAATCTCAGTTGGCAAATCGATAATGCATTAACGCTGAAATGATTTGAATCATACTTACAGTCCTCTGTCCAGGAATGATCTTTGAAACATTGCATAGCTCAAGCTGTTTTTCATCTTTTCCGAAGTACCAAACCAGTTTAGATTCATCCTGAAATTTAGCAAGATATATATTTTAAACAGAAACAATTCGCAGGAGCAACTCTGTATTTGCCTGCAGGGAATTACTCCATTAAACATGATAGCATGAGGTATAGAATGCCAGATAAAGATAAAAGTATGTCATTTGGCAGTCAAACAATAAAGCAAGAAGCGACTCATGTAGACTCTTTTTTGTTTGGCGCGAACCAGCGAAAATTAAAATGGTCAAGATACTATGACTGCGGAGAGCATCAAATGCAAGTTGGATCTCTATTCTGTAAATGTAAAGCAGCCGCATTAAATTGATCAAGCGAATTTCCAAACTTTTTTTTAAAGGCCAAACCACCCATATAATGAACATTATCAAAATTAACAGAAACAAAAGTTATTGTACTATAAATTCTACATGGAGAAAGTCACAACCAAATTCATGGTAAGAAAGCTCACAGCAGAAAGTCGAAATGGGCAAAACTTTGGCTTCCCTCTACGTCCATACTTCAGCAAACATGCCCCTTTTTTCAAGGCTGTGATGGCCTAAAACAGAAAATTTGTAACATCCATAATTCCCACAAATGCAAATCCTAATACTAAGAGACAACACATACAAGTATACAACCAACCATATGCACCTGGTCAATGTCTCTCTCCCCAGCACTAGACCTCTGCAAATCAGCCATTCACGTTGCAATATAACTAAATATAAAAACAACAATATCAAGCCAGTTAAGCCAAAACCCATTTGAATTATCGAAATCGAGCGCAGAATCCCTCCTATGCCGCTCCATATAACACACAGCCACAGCTCCAAGATACAAAATCCAACCGCCTCATTAATTTAGCAAATTCCCAACAAGATAACCCTCAATCCACTACTTCTCAGCTAAAAAACGCCCTTTCCAAAATTCAAACACACTAAACTCAAGCTCTCAGCTCACAAACAGCTCTACCAAGTCGTGAACAAGACTATTCAATAAAACAGAAACTATCAGCCCCCAATGACCTTAAAAAGATAATGCCTAATTGCATCTACGTCTCTTCGCTAGAAAATCGACAGAATTACGGCAATGGCGATGAATTAAAGGAACAGAACCGAAAAGGATTTTCTTTCTCCACAATCGAAATTGAAATTTGGGCGAAAAAGAGAAGAACTTTGCGTCAAGAAACAGAATTGGGTTGTTGAAATCAAAAGGGTTTTGTTGTTGAAGGGAGAATTAGAAATGGGAGGGGTTGAATTTGTGAGAAGGAGCCCTCAAACGAACAAACGTGCATACCCTTTTGCAGATTTCTTTAATTGTTTCTGTTTCTTGATTTGTTTTCTCTTCTGTTAATGGCTATCTGGTGCAAATGCAATGCATCTCAAATCTTGATTTTCTTTTTCTTTCTCAAAAACACTCCTTTTATTGCGGGAAAATGCCATGTCATCAACTGTAAGTCAGTTTTGTCTATCTGGGAGTTGATGATTGGGATCTTTGGCTTCACTTTTGTCATCTTCTTGGAATACAACTACTACTACTTTAATTTATTTTGTATTCACATATAAAGCCAAAAAGTAGCCAAAACCAATCAAACTATTCCAAATTGTCGCAACAATTGGTCCCATTCATTCATGTTTTAGTCTCTTGACTTGATAGCTTTAGTTTATAACTTTATCTTTTCATTTTTCCCCTTTTCTCTCACAAAATTTATTTCAAGTAAACAATGAAGCACAACTTATCAACAATACACAGCAAAAGATCTAGCATTGAGTTCAAAGCCTGCAGATTCTAGCATTGTATAACAGACAATTTAAAAGAACTTTGCAATCCCAAATTCACTACACTTTCAGAATAACATGGTTCTTGCCTTAGTAATTCGCCACATGAATCAATAATCATTACATTTTTTCAAGTACTGGTATGTTTACTTTTATAGCTGTACAATATAGTAAAAGTCTAAAAGAAATTAAGATAATGTGCATACATCTTCCGAGAATTTTATCCACTATATCTTACAGCTAGTTTGAAGGTTTAAAGCGGAGAAAGTAACACATGAATTAGCAAACTGTAACTAGAAGAATACTCCTATATAATGAAATCACATCAATACTATAGTACTATTGTCATCAGAAACTCAAGTAGGCTAGTTACTTCCGTGCAACTAAAGCCTTCAAACTTTAGTTCCAACAAGGAAATCTGGTCTAAAATCGGAACCAACAAGCATACTTAGCGTATGATTTGGTTCCATAGAAATGCCGGTAAGCAGTACCCATTGTGAATGTGTGGTAACTCTTGGTAGAAAGGGAGTAGAACAAAATATTGCCATCAACAAGCCTAGGGAGATATATTTTGTTGCCCGTTCCTCTTTCAGTAGCCCTTATGCAGAAGGATGATGAACGACTTATGAACGCCTTTCAATTCCCCAAACCCCTGAGCATTTCCCATGCCTTCTTCGAAATGTTCCACTGACAAATGTATATTGAGCATCCATCCAGGGCAACAAAAACTGCAATTAGCTTACCATGACTTTCAAACAAGTATTGCTGTCCCAACCATCCCATGAGCATGGAAATTGATCTAGGCGCTTCATAGACACGAAATTTATTGGCATTGTTTTTCTTGGGATCATAAATGAGGAGGTTCGCATATACACCTAGAAAATAGTATAACCCTTTGTAGACGACAGCATTACAAAACGTGAAATAGAAGGAGGCTTCAGAGTCTTCATGCATAGTAATTTCTTCACAAGTCCATATCTCATCTCCATAGTTCATATGACATATACAATCACTGTGGTTCCACTTCTTTGCAGCTACAACAACCAGACAATCCGATGAAGTTGGTGGTGCAGAGAAATACAATGAGTAATAGTATTCAACATCATAACATTCTGGAAGTGTTACTTTTGTTTTTGTAAAGGGGTTATAGAAAAACAATACGTTCGAAAAATGAGTCATGAGTAACCATTCATCCAGCACAGCTCTTACTTCTGCTCCTTCTATATTCGGGAGATCAATACAGTGAAACTTTTCACAAATTGGATCAAAAACTTTGTCGGGTGAGAGCCTTAAATATGGAGAGGAACGGCCTGATGAATTTATAAGTGGATGTCCAAACTGTTGATCGATAGGAGAAGATATTGAATTCCATGATTTACACACTGAGTGAAACACAACCGTATCTCCAGCAATGGCATGTGCTAATATCTCATGCAAGAGTTCATTTGGAAGATCTGTTCACAGCCTCTCTCTTACTACCATTATTGAACCCGTTGGCCCCGTTTCATCTTTCTTCTGGATATTTTTCTGCAGGATGGAGAGCATCATGTTTGATAAGATCATAATTAAGACGAATTATCAGTAAATAGATGCTATGTTATAATTTCCCAGCAAGTCTTTCATAACTAACATACCAGATGAATAGGCATAAACTAGTAAGCTTAAAAACATTTTAGATAAACATAAACACAGTAAAACTTTAAATTTGAATATGCAAAATAGAACTTCACGGCATTGTGGAAAAGAAAGAAATAATACCTGTTGAATGTGCAAGTCTGAGCTTCGAATTGTCTCTCTTCCTCGTAGCACATGGAAGTTCGATCTATTTGAAGAGGCTTCAAATAAATAATTCATGCCTTAAAAAAAAATGGCTGTAATTTGAGGATAGGACATGGAAATGCTTTTATCTTTCAATTCATACTTGAAGAGTTGTCTTCGACGATATTCTACCCAATAAACTGCATTGCTTACCAAACCAAGAGCCGAAGCTGGAAATGAAAAGGCTTTGCTTGTATTCGAATCGCAAAATATCACTCTATCTCCCAAGTCTTCTAGTTTCACCCATCTTTTATGGATGAAGTCAGCTGTATATATTTGTACATCAAACACCTCCAGGTGGAAAGCTGTAAACTTAATGAACAAGAGCTCACCACCTGATTCAACAAGATAAAAATTTGCATAAAAAACGTTCAAGCCAGCAATATGTGATTCGCCACAAACAACTTGCTCATGATGAAGGTCAGGATTCGAAATCTCAGAGGTCACTAAACTGTAATCATTGTTTGTCAGTGAAAGAACTTTTCCCTTAAAGTTTATAGCCCTCAAGATAGAGAAATCCAGTTCTTCGTGGATATATTCACGATTGCTAATATGGCAAGACCAGAAGCTGTTAGTTGCTAGTTCAAAAAAGATAATTCGACAGCTGCTATCCATTTTTGATGATGAAAGAACACAGTAAGGCTCATAATTGTGACGAAGGGGCACCTGAGGAAGTTGCACTTTCTCCATAGTCAAGATGTTTAAAATCGAGTGATCATCCGTGAGCTTGTCCTTGAGAACTAACCATCCTCCGTGACAACATATAACCTCCTTATTCTGCAACTCAGGAACAGAGCTGGTGTAATACCGAGACTCTGTCAGGCTATAAAACTTATGGCTCTCGCCATTCTCTCCATCATGAAATACGAGCCAATTGTATGGTTCGCGTGGCAATGGAGGATGAGAGACTGCAAGATCCTGCTTTCCTACCCAAATTCAAATGTTGACCCGGTTTGAACCTAACCCGAATTTCGACCCAAATTCGAATTTTGGCCCGATATGGACCCAACCCGGTTATGGTCCAAATTTTATATTTTTCGAAATAAAATGCATCACTTAATACTAATGTCTTGCATATTACAAACCCGGTTGCAATAAACTAAATGTAAATGGTTCAAGCCCTATCATAGTCTAAAACATCAAGCTATCAAAGACCACTTAGACTACAGAAAATGTGTTAATTCACGCATTAGTTAGGTCAACATTAATTGTTCATTTAATTTTGACTGATGCAGTATTCAAATTGGTCAAATAAAAATTATAATTAAAAAAATTATAATTTTAACGACCCCGTCAATTTTAACTGACGGAGTACACAAATTAGATAAGTGAAATATATAAGATATCAAAATTGAACAGTCACAAAATAAGATATGTTTTTTGATAATGACATAAGGTAACTTATTTAGATGTTTCTCCACTATTAAAGACCCAGTAATAATGGGTTTTACCCGAACCCATATAGTTTGCCTGAAGGGTCCCGGTATAGCTAGCTATCCGAATCTGAACAGACCGGTATTTGTATTGCCCTGCAAGTTAACTGCCTTTCTTGTTGCAAAAAAGGACATTGGTAGTGATCTTGCTTATTCATTTTCCTTCTTCTCACCATTGGTCTCGAATCAACTGAATCACTCAGGTAAATTTATAGCATAAACTTTGTTGTAATCCAAACATCTTGCTTAGTGCTTAGAATTCTGCCGCATTATCGCATCAATTTAATGTATTGATCTTTTTCATATTTTTTTCCAGAATCTGAAGTTAAGAAGTTAAAGCAATTACATTGTAGTTTAATTTTCATCCACGATATGGTGTGAAGGTAAAAAAAAAAAGATGATGAAGATTGATTTTAGTGGGCTTCAACCCTTGGCCCCAAATAAGGAACAATCAGACGAATTTTCGAACGAAATTGCCGCTGCTCCGGCATTTAAGCTGCCGGTTGCTATTGATGTGAGCTCAGTTTCATTATATTTGATTTTCTGCTGGAGTTGTTGAAATGTTGTTTTTTGGTGGTGCTGAAATGTTGATGCTTTTTGGTCGTTTTAGTTTGATGGATTTCAGAAAGCAGCGGTGCAGATGGTGAAGCCGGCAAAGGGGACGACGACTCTCGCGTTTATATTTAAAGATGGTGTCATGGTGGCTGTTGATTCCCGTGCCAGCATGGGAGGATATATATGTAAGGCTTTGTTACCCAACTGAGTGTGTGTTCTTGCCATGTGAATGTGAGAGTGATGATAGTTTCCGGGAACCTGTGTTTTCAGTTTAGGTTCTTATCATAATCAGTGGAAAGGAAAGGGTTCGTTTGATTATCCACTTTTGAGTATTGAAGCAGATAATATAAGATTATGTGTGGAATTTTATGTTTATTTGTTAAGCTGGTGTTTGCTATTTATCTTTCTGATAATTCACATGTTCTGCTAAGTATTAGGAGGATTATGCTTGTACACTTCACCTGTATGCTGATGCTGTGGCACGCGTTATATTGATTCAATTTTGTTTTATATTTCCATTCCAGATCACTATGTTGCTAATTTACTTTCATTTATTTTATAAATTCTTCTCATTACCCTGAATGTATTTAATAGAAACTTCTTAGTTCTCCTTTTATGTCGCTTGTGTTTCCAATTTGGGATGTGTTTATCATAACTATGCTATCTTTGCAGCTTCCCAGTCCGTCAAGAAAATTATTGAAATCAATCCTTACATGTTGGGAACAATGGCTGGAGGAGCAGCTGACTGCCAGTTCTGGCATAGAAATCTGGGGATTAAGGTACTTCAATTTCATCTACTCTTTGCTGATGTTTTATTTTGAAGGTGGTTGATGTGAATGCAGTAAATTCGTATATGTAAATATGTGATAAGTTATGTAATGGCCTACTGTGGAAGTCTCATAAAAAACCTGATTTTCCTATACAATGGGAAAGACCACATTACATTAACTACATTAGCGTGAATTATGTGAGTATGCCAATCACTTATGTAGGAAGAGTAGGAGGAATGTGGCCTTTCCTCATATTAAGGAGAATATGGCTTTTCCAAGAATTCCACTTGGTTTGGATGATTTAACTCAAATTACAAGCTGATAGAATTCGATATTTAAGATTACTGGAGGAAATTAAAGGTGGGAAACCTTGCAAATAAGTGGGCGCTGTATTGGAGATTTGAACTGAACAAACTGTATAAAATCCTCTGATTATGAAATATTATTGAGTGCCAACACAATCCATTGTGGGTGAAGCGGCCATTTTCAAAATTGAAGAACATGGATGAGTGATGGTGACAGGGGTTAATAAAGCATGTAATTGCAGGAAGATCAACGTAAGAATTATTAAGCTAATAAAATTTTGGTTATTTTATCTAAGAGTCATCTTTACCTACCGTTAGCATCCCTTTTTCAGGGGTTGTTACATCGTATGGTTTAACTATAGATCTCCACAGCTATAAACACCTGTTATTCTTGTTGCTACTGCAAATTCCTATATTTGAGTCTACTAATGAACAACATGACCTTCATTGAGGACAAATTGAACCTGATTTAAGCCTGCGGTTTGGATGAACCATCAACTTGCCTGTTTGAAACACCGGTACCACCTTCCTTCATTGAGTCACTTTATGTACTTCTTGCTGTTCTGTTTTATGGTTTAGTGGCAAAGATTCTGTGATTTAAATTACAAATAAATGGTTATCTTCCATTTTTCAGTGCCGCTTACATGAATTGGTGAACAAAAGAAGAATTTCAGTTGCTGGAGCCTCAAAGATGTTGTCAAATATTCTGTATTCTTACCGAGGAATGGGTTTGTCAGTTGGAACCATGATAGCTGGCTGGGATGAGCAGGTATTCGTTGATGACCCGTTGCTTGTCACAATTTGGATGTATATATAATTTTGTTAGTTGAACTAAACTCCTTTCCTTTGTTGGTTTAGGGTCCTGGCCTTTATTATGTGGATAGTGAAGGAGGACGGCTTAAAGGCAAGAGATTTTCAGTAGGGTCGGGTTCCCCATATGCATATGGTGTTTTGGACAGTGGGTATGTTCTAGAATTGTTTAGTCAGGTTTCAGTCACTGCCTAATCTGATATTTTGTAAATCTTCCATGACAGCATCCATATATCCATTTATGGTGACGTTTGTTTAAAATTCCTTTGCTGTTCTGTCTATACTCTATATTAATGCTTCATGTGCTATAATTGTGTAGATACTGCTTCGACTTATCAGTTGAGGAAGCTGCAGAGCTGGCCAGACGAGCAATTTATCATGCAACATTCCGTGATGGCGCTAGTGGTGGTGTTGCTAGCGGTAATGAACTTTATCTCATGAAACTTGAAATACTATGATAGTCCAGCCATGTATTCTGCCATAATACCCAGTGCTATCCTTTTTGTTTCGTCATTCCAGCCTCATGAACTTAAACCAATCTTCTTATTTTCAGTATACCACGTTGGTCCAAATGGATGGGAAAAACTCTCAGGTGATGACGTTGGAGAGCTCCACTATAAGTACTATCCCGTTGAACCCACTCCTGTGGAACATGAGATGGCTGAAATACCTATTGCTTGAGGAAGGAGGCAAGAAGTAGACAATATTAAGTGTCATTGGCATGTAGCAACATTTGTTGTGTAATGGTATATTCTAAAAGAATTTGCATGTTAATGACATTTTCTGTTGTTATAAATTAAACAAAATTCCTTGGTAATCATTTTTATCATGACAATCTAGCTTACATTCTACGAAGGAGATACTTCTCTACCTGGCAGGGATCAGGAAACATTCAGTTCTGCATTTGAGTTGTTTTCGGTTTTCTAGCAGCTATCAATTAGCCACAGTCAAACTGTCAGTTTTATCATGATTTTTTTTTTGGGGTGATTTTCACTCGCAGCCTTTATGCTTTTAAAGACCAGTGATACACAAAGTTTAGACTTTAGAATGATACTATCCAGCACCACCTAGTACCCATAAGGGTTTCTGATGTACAAATATCTTCCGTAAGATTTTCGCCTTTTGGAGTTTTATCTGCATAAAATTGGTATGTTGTTCTGATTTTATATCTACATATAGCATTCTGCACCGAGTAGGAATGGATTATCAGTTGGGAGAGAAGGATTCGTAAGCGATTTTTTGTTGATTTGGTACTCAACTAAGAAGGAGGTGAACCTTGACATGAGTGAATCATAAGAAACCATCAAGAAACATACAGTAGTTGTCTAGCTGAAATGAAAGCCAATACACCAAAGTTGCAGAAAATCCTAGTTTTACATAGATCCTGGATACAGAGTCTACAGACAGATTACTAAAAGGTTGAGAACTAATTCATCAACTATTTCAATATTCATAATCATCATGGAACACTGTGTAGGTGTTTCTCCTTGCTCTTGATTCTCTATCAGCCTACATCAAAGAGAACAATACTTCAAACAAACCTTCACAATCATATGCTTATTTAATCGAATAATTGATCGGCGAAATGACTTACTCTAGCTATGATTCTTTCAAAAGCTTCTGGACCATTCTCTTCTATATATTTCTCTGCTGCAGTTAGGACATCATCAGGTTTACTAAAGATATCTTTTTTCAGAGGAACATACCATATTTTGACAGTCGGGTTTTTGTAGAACGGTCTGATGAAGTGCTCGTAAACATATGCCGCTCCATTGAAGTAAGGCAGAACCAACCAGCATACAGCGATTAGCTTTGCGTATGACCAAATCGGAAACCTGATTAACATCAAAGCATCAACTGTGTGAAGTTTTTCAATAGCATGAAGTTTAGCAGCAAAAAGGCTTTATTATAGTTACCATTCGAGTACTGTGGCAAATGTAAGTTCAAACAAGGTAATTAGAGAGTAAAGAACCCAGTATGTTAGCCATTGCTCATCATCATCACGGGATTTAGTCTCTATTGCCTTGATGGAACAATATCTGTCAACAAGAACTCAGATACATATGATTAAAAAGTCTGATAATCGACTAAAAACACATGTCGTAATGACTTTCCTTAACATTTGATTACTTACAGAGGATAAACCAGAGAAATCAGTGGCCTGCAAATTAGACAAAAAAAAAAAAAAATTAGTGTTACAACTTACAACACAAAAATGCCTAACATACATATTGAAGTTCACACGATTATCGCTACGGAGGTCTAAAATTTGTTGAAAACTGATGCTTACATGGCAATAACATCAATGTTCTTTGCTACCACAGTGAAAATGTTATCCCCAGAGCCCATCTTGAGTTTCTTGATGAGTATTTTACTTCAAATGAGTGAGTGACTTGGTGAAAATGGAATTAGAACTAACGTGTGCACTATATGACAGTGAAAAAATGGAAAGTGGTTATAATCACTTAGATAAGTGTGATGATTTGTGCATGTTTCCTGGCAAAAAGTTAAAAACCGTGTGAAAAGTTAAGTTTGAAAGTTAACACGAAAAGCTGATACAGAGAAGAAAACAGGGGAGCCAAGAATCTTATGCTTCGCCAAGAAAGAGGCACCGAAATGTTGACTAAAGATGCAAAATTGCAATAATAGTTGCAGCTTAAACAGTACTCGTACTCGTTCAGTTCATCCATGTGTCTGTGTAATAATAACAACGAAACTCGAATTAAGTTATCTTAATTTGAATATAATTTTTGTAGTTAATTCGAATTGAGATAAGTTGCTTGTGTTTAAATATTAATGGTCATAAAGTTGTTCTTTTGGAGCAGTGTAAAACTTTTATTCAAAAGTAAAACCAATTGAGTGGAGAGTTTAGTTGGGCACCTATTGCAATTATGAACCTAACTATAATCTTAGACAGAGAAAAACAAATGTATCTTTTCTCCAATAACATACTAAGCTATAAGGCAAAACAATTGCCATAAATCGAAACTTGGTTAATACCCAATAATATTAAAAAATACATGTATTCCGGACATAAGTTTTACATCGGTTATTCTGATACAAAATATAGGCTCTGTTTACCATTAACTTTTCAGTTCTATAATTTTTTTCAATAAAAACACGTTACATAAACGCACAACTTTTCAAACCAGCTAGCTTTTAACTTTTCAAACAAGTTAGCTGATTTGAGTGTGTGTTTGCAAATGCTTGTATAAGTGATTTTTCATCTGCTTCTACTAAAAGTAGATTAAAGTTAATTTTACGCAAAAGTTATTAGTGTTTGATATATAATATAAAAAACAGCTTAACTTTGTAAAAACAGAAGTGGTAGAGTTTGTAAAAATTAACTTAATTAGTTGTTTTTAACTTGAAAAAAGTTCCTACTCACTTAAAACAGTTAGAAGCAACTATTGGATTGCTTCTCTACTTTTGACGGTTACATGTTTTTTTCCATAAATGTTGTAGCAGAAGTCGTAATTTAAATTTTAAAACACCAAAAAACTACTTTTACTACTTCAAAATCACAAAAGTACTTTTTTTAAGCATTTGCAAACACAACCTGAGAAGCTAACCAAATTTTAGTTTGTTGAAAAAAAAAGCTACCTAATCAGCTATGAGCTACCTTTTCAGCTAATTTTGTTAAATAGACGAATAACCCTCGAACTTACAAAATAGAGTAATCAAACCTAAAATATATAAATCACGAATTTCAAACCTGAAGCATATATCCTGCTTAACGACAGACTCTTAAATTGCAGACATGCCTCGTACAATTAAAAACTTTTTTTAGAGTTCCACGGAAAACGATTTAACTGCATAATTCTTAATATATAATAATACATAATTTATACATAAAAATCATAATTTACTCTCGACCCATATAATTAGTATATAATATTTACATAAATTTAAAAATTTAGCAGTTTTTATACCGGACAATTGTTGTTGCCTTTATTTCAATTTCAATGATACAAGAACCATTGACAATAAAACCATTTTTTAAGTCCTTCACACGAGCTATCTGAGTATCGGACTCCGTAAAATACCAATCCTTGAACAAACCTTTAGCTGCAATTACAAAATATTCAACACGAAGTTAATTGAAAGTTGAAATATCACAATATGACTCTATATGTACATCTGGTCCTTTTTCAGAAGATCAAAATAATTGCACTGTAATGATCTTGCAGCTAATATATATTCATTTTGGGGCCCTTTTTTATTTAATAAAGAAGATTGGATCCTGGATCTATGAATAAAGAGGATATGATTGGATCATCTATTTATTCATACGGATACTATTAACTACCTACTCAATCTCGAAACAAATTTCATACATTCAATTTAGGTATGTTTCACTATAATATTTTGTTTCTATTTTTGATAATATTTTCAACTCATTTACATTAGATGTGAATTTGTCTCCCAATATTTTACAATACACATAAAATTTCGTGTCTAAAATTATAAGGTCATTTGTTCTAAAACGGAGGAAGTACTTATGTACTACTTCTAGTTATGTTAAATTGCACATGCTTAGAATAAATGCATATCCTACATACGATCACATACCTGTAGCGACGATATGATTATCATTCTTTTGATTTTTGATTCGGATTATGCATTCAGCTTCCATCCTACTACTAAATAGGCCTAAATCTGGAGATAGATTTATTATGGTGTAGGGAGGAGCGCTTGTCTTCATGTAAAACGTTGCATTCCTACAACACAAAATTTTCAAAAGTAGGAATATTAATAGATAGGGACATAGAAAGAATTATAGAATATAATGCGTACACACCATTGTATGTTTCCGACACTAAAGCTTGTGGTATGTGCATTTTTTCCCTTAATGATTGAAATATTCCAAATGTGCTTGTATGGTGTAGTTGTCTTGAGTATTGTTTCATCAATTCCAGGGCTTGTCACAAAAACCTCTGCTCCAAATATGCACTTGTTATCGACTAGAAATCCATCGTCGATCAACTTTTTTTTTGAGATTAACTTCGGAAATCCCAAAGCACAAGAATTACTCTCAGATGCCGTGAATTGGAAATTGCGAACTGCATAGGATATTTTTATAATAGAATTGATTAGTGAGATCAATACTTTCTCATCCGTATCAATTTTAATTTTATGTGTTTTTACCTTTTTGAATTAATTATTGTAAACTATTATCTTGAAATTATTAAATTACAAAGGTAAATAATTTAATAAAATTATATAATAAATATTTAAGATATGAGGTTGTATAATAATTGTATTTATTATTCTTTGAGGGTATATTGAAGATTAAATTTATAAATGTTCACCGAGAAAAAGTTACCACGGAAATATAAAATCGGATAAAGAGAGTAGAATATTTTTCTTTTCTAATATATGTATCGATCATACCTTGCTTACAAGTGTACTTCCTGGAGTTATGATTGTACATAAAAACTCCGAATGCGACATAAGTAGTATATGTTAAATATCGCATACGCGACTCAGTCATGAACAGGTAAACAGAAACATAATCGCCATCGTCTGTACACTCTTTACCATTGGGATAAATAATCATTTTCCTGATAAGTAGAAAATAAACCGACAAAATAAAGTATACATGTTTTTTATATACCCAACTACACAAAATATTATTATAACAAAAATTATTACGAGATATGATTTTTATCCAAAGATTGTCAATATTATTAATAAAATTACTCTTATTATCAACCAAACGTCTATATTATTAATGAAACAAGTCTTATTGTAATATGATGAAAACTTTATTGTTAAAAACATTGGTGTTTCGGGTAATAACATCGATAATTTTTTCAATAATATAGATCCGTCGATAAAAAAATTATTCTGAGACCATTTCTCAAAATACGTCATCATTTTACTCAGAATTTTATTTACTTTATAACATAATAACATAGTATTTGTATAGGAGCAAGTCTTATAAGTGACGGTTTTTATGTTGAGACGAACCATGTTACCAATAAAAGTACCTATTTTATTAAGTAAATCATTCATATTCTCAACATTGAAATTTTTCAACATGGGTATTTTGCTTAATAACATAGTCCGTATCTATATAAAGACCGTCTCTCATGAGACTTTATATTTGTACAGTAGTATGCCTATAATTGAGTGTTTAGAATGAGATACGTACCATTTTTCTTTATCCACTTTGAATTCAGTAGATTCGTAACCAGTTTTCGGTACCTTGGAGAAAGATTGGAATTTTACCGTCAAGTGCGAAGGTGGAAACTTTGTTGTGAACTCCATAACTTCTCATAATTTCAAAAGGAAACAAGATCATTATTCATTACAACTTTTTTTTTTTTTTGAAAAAGATCAACTAAATCTTAAACTGATTTTTTTCAGATATAATAATATAATTACAATATTCAATCGTATAAATAATTATTATCAATTTAATAGTGCACTATAGAGAAATGAATCATTCATTTCGTAGAATCGAACCCGTAACATCTTGGGAATGAGGTGGATCATCTACAAATGCTTTAATAATGTTAAATTGAAGTTATTTGGATACAATATTATTCTGTGATAAATTAGTAAACTGAAATACCATAATAAAGTAAGTATTATGTTTCCGATTCTCTCTAACGTATAGTATAAATTTGTAAAATGAATGGAGATGAAGAGTGAATTGATACCTTCATAACTGTCATCAATATCTTGCAGAGTGCGAGTCGTCATGATCGATCGATATTGCAAAGTGTGTGAACAAATACATCAAACACAAACTTATATAAATACACGTCTATGCATTTTGTCAAAGCCTTTTGAATACTTCGTTAGTAGTGCTAATTTCGTGTAAGTTTCGTGGTTGACTTTCTTTCAATTTATTAATAAATTGACTTTTGCGATCTTAACAGGATGTGCATTCTTTATCTTTCCACCCTGACTAGTACTTGATCGGTCCTTAATTTTCTTTTCAAAGAATGGAAGTTTTTTTTTTTTTTTTTAAAGAACAGAGCCTAGGCGAGGCTCTCGAATTTTATATATATATATATTAAATTCATAACGGTTTGAAAGAACCCGCAAATACAAAAGGCACCAGAATAATTACATTCCATCAAAAGACCCAGCTAACTAACCACTTTACAATGAACTTTCCATATACAAAATATACCGAAGGAGACAATACTGAAGACGACGTGTATGTGCCATTCTCCTTGCTGGTGGAACCAAAAGAACGATTATGCCATGTCAGGATTCGCCCATGTGCGTGCCAATTGTGCCAAACGATACCAATAGTCTGTCTGCAGCTACATGTACAACCTGATGTCCGCAATGTTTGATTGCTGCTCTTTCCCGCACAAAACATCTGCAAAATTATCATTAGATGTTCCCCAGTACCGTCTGCATTTAGCCTGCAACTATGCATCCATATTAAGGCATGTACTGCCATATTCATGTCCATACCTTGTTTCAAAGCTCTAGGCAACTAAACTGCAGGTTGAATATATAATAGAACTTCTGTCAAGTAAATCCACAACAGGCCAGGCTGCAGAGGAACTGCTCCAAACCTTCTCCACAGTAACATCAGTCAATGAAACATAGGAAAAACAACGTGTAAACCAATCTCTCTCAATACCAACAACAAAACAATAACTGAAGTGCATATCTACCAATCTGTTCAATCTGTGCAATACCATCACAATCATGTCCAAACCATCCTGTAAAATATTTCTCCTCATATGTGTGCAGAAAAGGATAAGTGTAAGTCCTAGTAGAAATGGAGAAGAGGAGAGAAAGATGCAAGAAAACATAGAGTATTTTTGCTAGTGTGAGGGGAGGCAAGGGATCTCTCCTCGTCAAATAAAATGTCATTAACATGCCCTTTCTTGCATCCCAAACACTCACAAGTATGTATGAATGCAACAAATAAAATGCAGAAGGGTTAGAGCCCCTCCAATCCCTAACCGTTCTACTGAAAGTGTTCCTTCCCTCCCCTCGAGATCCACCCTTACTTAACAAATAACAATGAACCTCAGACACAAGGTAGCAAAATGCAGATATGAGTAATTTGTGTGGGTTGTGAAGACTCAGCAGTAATCTAAAGTTTTTGTGAGACTTAAAGGCACAAAAAAGGGCTGCAGGTTTAGAGAGGATATTGCAGGCCTGAAGGAATGAGGTACAGTTTTGGAGAAAATTGTTGCAATTGTGATTAGACTTGGAGGCTATAAACTGTAGGGTTGAGTGGCAATGCAGTAAACTGTAGTTTTGGAAGAGCCTGGGGATACAACAATGGGTTGCAGGGTGGCAAAAAGAACTGCAAACCTGGTGCGGTAACCTGCAGAACTGAGTGGTGCAGCAGCAATCTGCAAATGCAAGTGGTACAGCAGATAAAAGAAGTACAATAGTGACCTGAAGGAATATACTGCAATTTTGAGGAAAAGAACTACAGCCAATTTGAAGCCATTCACTGTTGTTTTGAGAAAGAGTATCTACAGTATGCAGGAAAATCGAAGGCATACACTACTGAAGAAAAAAGGATGCAATTTTGAGTGAGAGCTCTGCAAGCAAACTGAGGACACCCACTACAGTTTTGGTGGAATTCCTTGTACAAATAACAGTTGCATACAACACAGCAAAGCAAAAACAAATCATGTTTGTGGGTCTTTTTCTTTCTGTTTTTGACCTATTCTGAACTGTATATTCTTTTTTTCCAGCTCTTTTTATCTTGATTTTCTTTTTTAAACTGTATTATTCTTTTTTTGCAGTCTCCTTCCCTTTTCTGTTTTCTACTCCACCTCCTCAACTCCAAAGACTCCAAACAATTGCAGTATAAGTATGGGAAATGGACCCATTCAACAATAGACCGTGCAAAATTAAAGAGTGTGTGCAGAAGAGGATGTGTAAGTGGTTCTGCAAGGTTGGGGTCTAAAAAAGGTGAGAGGAAACATAGGTCAGAAAAGTGAAGTGGAAGAAGGGGGAGAGATACCCTTCTATGCTCAGAATCCTGCAAAAAATTACCACCACGTTCAATTTGTGATCCCACAATGAGTGAATGCAAGTGAAAACAAACTAGATTGAAAGAGTCTCTCCAAACTTTAACAAATCTAGTGATAAGGAATATGCAGTCCCTCCCTTCCCGTGGAGCAGTGGCATGATCCTTACATATGATAACCCAAGTACATTGTACCTGACTTTGCGCAAAAGGTTGAAACAGTTTCCATACCTGTGGATAACCTTATTTACCTTCAATGGAAGTTGATTACTAATAAGTGTAAAAGAGTTATTGCCTTCTTTATCGAATATATTTGATAACCACACATGATAAATATTCCAAATATAATGAAAACAACAAGGATTACATAAGTCCGTGGGAATAGTATTTCCAAAAGTGAGTTTGCTAGCTTCTTTGGCCAAAATATCGGCACTGACATTCTCTTCCCGATAAACAAAAGATATTGACGTGCTTGTTATTCTGATCATCATTCTACTAATATCATCCAGTAGTAGTTGTTGGTGTGGTGTGACTGCATCCTTCCTGTTTAAACATGCAAGTAGAAATTTAGAGTCAGTTTGTATACCAATAGAATTAATCTCATTTTGTAGACATAGGATTAATCCTTTTTGTAAGGCGATGATTTCTGCTGTGTTATGATCTGTTATTCCGATGAACGAAGTACTTGCAATGACAAATTCTCCTTAGTTGTTTCTAAATGATTCCAACCCCTGCTTGCCCATTAGTTTGACAGGATCCATCATGTTCATTGTGAGATGAAAAAGTGATGGTTTCCATTTATAAATAATTGGATGTTTTTGTGTTTGTTTTGCTTTTTTCATCAAAGGTCTGTTTTCTTGGATTGTGTTAAGAAGCTGACGATGAAACTTAGTGATATATAAGTTCGAGTTTTTAAAAAATTTCTTATTTATGTGTTTACAAATCATCCAACAAGATAAAATGTTGATAAGTTGAGATTCAGAATTAAAAGGGGTTTGAAATAAAAGTTCTACAAAAAAGAATGAAGAAAAAAAAAACGATACAATTGTAAAACTAAAGTTTTGAAGTGGTCTCGTGTTCATTAAATTATGAATACGAATAAATGTTGGACATTCAAAAAAACAAGTGCTGACAAGTTGCAGGGTGTTGATTACACAAAAAATAAATGTTTGAGGAAATGATATTTTGTTTATATAACCTGTCAGCTGTAGCAAGGCGATTATGAGTTACTAACCAACATAAAAATTTAACTCGTGGTGGTATATGTAGTTTCCAAATTTTCTTCCAAGGCCAATCTGGCAGGATACTAGGTTCCTTAGTTTCCTGCAGAAACCTATAAGCCATTTTGACCGAAAATTTACCAAGAATACTATGAGACCAGGTCAGAGTATCTTGATGTTCTGTTGTGTTCAAAGGAATTGCCAATATAGTAGTAGCTAATTCCAATGGAAGAATGGATTTTAGTTTATCAAAATCCCAAGTACCATTAGAAATTAGATGTTGGACAGTTTGGAAAGGATCAAAGTCAGATACATAGTCTTTTATTTTCCAGGTATCGAATGATCTTCCCAAAAGGAAGTTGCAGAACCATCACTAATTTGATGCAAAAGTACCTTTTTGAAAATTTCTTGAAGCTTAATGATATTTCTCCAGAACCAACTATGGTTGGATTTAGAAACCGCTTGAAGGAATTGAGTATGGGGAAAATACTTAAATACTCTTATAAAACTTATACTAAAGAGTATTAGATTGAAAGGTAAGTCTTCACAAATGTTTTAGAAGGAAAGCATTGTTGAGAGTATGTAAATCCCTAATACCCAATCCACCAAGACATTTTGGTTTGCAAACTTTTTTCCAATTGATTTTACCAGTGGTTTTACCATTCTGTTTCCCATTCCAAAGAAAATGTTTACTGATTTGTTCCAATTTGTCTAGGCAAGTAGAAGGAATTTTAGTAATAAACATGAATTGTAAGCTGGAATAGCATTTGTTACATTCTGTACTAAGACTAATCTTTCCGCATAAGACAAATTTTTCGTATACCGAATATTTAATTTATTCATTGACCAATTGATCATGTGTTCAAATAAATCTTTCTTTTTAGCTCCCACGAGAAACGGAAGACCAAGATATTTGTCAAGACGTTTATTAGGGATAGCTCCCAAGTAATATGTTATTTTTTGCTTTACCCTTACAGGTGTGGTACGAGAAAAAATAATACGACTCTTTTGCCAACAAACATTTTTTCCTGATGCAAGGGCATATTCTTCAAGTGTTTCTGATATTGTTTTAACTGATTTTTCATCTCCTTGACTAAAATTTAAACAATCATCAGCAAAGCATAAAATTGGAATGCCGTGGTTGGCAAGTCATAGTCCAATAGTTATGGAAGTGAGGTCATAGTCCAATAGTTATGTGGAGAATGTGGTACGAGTTTTGCCGCGCCTTGATTTTAGAGAGGATCTCCTCCATGAGGAAACTAGCAACCGAGGATTGCAAGTATTTCGCAAGTGCGATTATGATTGCATAGTTCTTAACTGTGCAATAGCAAGGCAACATATGTTGAAACCAGGTGAGCCTCTAACCTTCATGAGCACCTTAGAAAACAAGGTAGTGAGTATCATGGTTGACTCTGGTGCTAGCCTCAACTTCATATCAACTGTATTGGTGGAGCATTTGGGCCGGCCAAGGGTGAGAGGGCAATTGGGGACTATTGCGTTGACCGCTAGTGGGGGTAGTTGTACGATGTGATCAGTACTACATGCATGTACCCATTGTCATCCAGCATGTGAGGTTCACAATTGATTCTTATGCAATGGAGAGCTCTGAGGAGGACATCATGTTTGGAATACCATGGTTGCAATCTGTAGGACCAGTGATGATGCATTTCAAAGAGCGTTCAATGACACTAGTGGTTGGGAACCAAGTTCTCTTCTTAAAGGGTCTTGGATTTTGTGGTGACAAGTCGTTGAACCACCAGTTAGCCGTACTGAAGATGGGTACTTTAGGCGCTACCAACTAGCTTTTGGGGCCACTATTGAGATTGCGACTGAAGGATCTGAGACTCAAGTTCCACAAGGTGAAGTATCTGGAAGGAACCTTGGGGACAAGGTTCATCTGCAGGAGGAGGAGATGATACGAGCTGATATTGTCAAGAGGCGTAGGCGCGATTCTACATGGAATTAAAGAAGGCATCATCCTCCTAGTTAATGTTAATTAGTTATTTATGTTATGTGGACATTTATTTATGGATTAGATTATGTCTTGATAATTAAGTATACTTGATTAGGAAGAATTATTATTAGAGTAAGTCTTACTAACTAGGTAGAGTATTTGGTTAGGAGATTCTTATTGGGTTAATCCCATAGTAGTTGTAAAGGTTATAAATACCTCAACCCCCTTCTCAGTTTAATAAGATGAAAAAGATGAGTTTATGAGTAAAACAGAGTGTTCTCCGACAGATGACTCGAGGAGATATGTTGTTTAGTACTTAAGTGTACACCGGGATAAATCCTAGAGAGTAGGCCTCTCTTTGGTTGCGGGAAGTGTCATGTATAGGTGGCTATGTATTCTTGTGTGCTAGCCGATCTACTTCGTCTAGAGATATAGGGTTGGTTGTGCTCTTTAGCACTCTGATTGTGTAGATCTGGAGTTTATCTAGTAGAATATCTCATTGGTGTTTTAAGCCTTATACCGTGCATACATATATTTGGGTTGATTGGCTGATTTGTAGCCAGATCTATCCGGGTACCTAACAGTTTTTAGTGTATACTAGCATTGTATAAATCGAGAGTTGATAAGTGATTACTATGTATTGCGGATAATTTGAGTTGATTTGATGTAATATGCTTAATTGATTGATTGCGTAATAGCATGATTGTAATATTGATATTCTCAGAAAAAAAAAAAAAAGGATTACTAAAACTCTTCAAAAGCACAAGAAATGGTCAAAATCGAAAACCATTACAAGATCAAAACTCCACACCATTACCCAAATCTCATACAGAATCAACCTATTACAAGAAACCGACACAAAATCTCTACACCATCACGGAGGTTGGACGTGAGTCTTTAGTCCTAAATCATACAACCATCAACAGAAAATATTAACATCCGGGACTTTACCTCTTTCAATTGCCAAAATCATCATCATACAATGTCAACGGAAGCCATAAATATCTCGGACTTGAACATCGTCAGTTCCAATAAATACCAAATCCCAAGCCTCAACTAGCCTTACCCGTCCCCCTATACCCTAAAGTAAGTTACAAGTAATTTAAGACAAGGTCCTAGGCTCGAAAACCGTCAATTTCAAAGTTATACGCCAGATAAACCTTAAACCCTAAACTTAAATAAATACATTTTACACAAACTCAAATTACATAGTTCACTATGAAACTTGAACATTAAATCAGGAGTATATCGCTTTCTTTAACCAACTCCGTCAACACGGTAACACGGACACACTTTTTTAGTAGGAAAATCGATCACAAGTTCACAGCAAGTGATTTATGTACATGCCTTTGACAATTGCTGTTACCTTCATTTCGATTTCAATCATACAAGAATCCTTCACAATAAAACCATTTTTTAAATCCTTCACACGAGCTATCTGAGTATCGGACTCCGTAAAATACCAATCCTTGAACAAACCTTTAGCTGCAATTACAAAAAAAAAAATCAACACGGTGTTATTTGAAATATTGCGATCACGATATGACTCAATATGCACATATAGTCCTTTCCAGAAGATCAAATAATGAAATAATTGCACTGTTATGCTCTTGCAGCTATATAAATTCATTTTGGGGCCTTTTTCTATTTAAAGAAGAAGATTGGATCCTGGATCTATTAATAAAAAGGATTGGATCCCCTATTTATTCATTTCGAAATAATGAAATCACCCTGTTTACCAATAACTTTTATTTAACTTTTTAAATTCCATAAACTTTTTCTAATGAAAATCTAAACATGCAGCTTTTTAAAAAAAGATTAGTTGGTTTGAAAAGCTAGAAGGAACTTGTTGAAAAAAAACTACCAGCTACTTTTTTAACTAATTTTGCTAAACAGAGCCAAATGTACAGGTAATATTAGCTACTTCTATACTACATTACTACTAGTTATGTTGAATCATACGAAAAATCAAAAAAAATTATCTTAAGTTGTGTCATTTCTGAAAAAAAATTACCTATTTTATTACGTTCAATTTTGGTATCTTAAGTTGACATTTTGTTCAATTTGAGTACTTCGTCGGTCACAACTAAGGTTACCCTTTTCGAATTTTTCTAGTTCGAATTATACATGTATAGATTAATAAGGTTTTGTTCATTTCTCTGCGCTAAAACTTAACCTATTTAAACTGAATGGAACACTAAAATAGAATAATTAGTAGTGTTGGGGAGGTATAAGGTGGTGCAGTGGTAAAAAGGTGTTGGTATATGAGTAAAGTAGTTGTATCTTAGCCGTATCTAAAAAAAGAAAAAAAAAATAAAGAAGCAAAGTTAAAGTGAACCAAATTAAATTGAATGGTTTCGAACTAACTTGAATGAGTTTGCGGACGAAGATAACATAACCTAACCTAAATGTATATCCTGCAATACAATTACATACCTGTAGCAACGACATGCTTATCACTCTTTTGATTTTTGATTCGGATGATGCATTCAACTCCCAACATACTGCCAAATCGGTCTAAATCTGTGGATAGAAATATGGTGGTGTAGGGAGGAACGGATGATGACGCCCTGGGATGCAATGTTGCCTTCCTACACAAAAGTTTATCAAAAAGAGGAACGGTATGTGACGTCCTGGGGTAAAACGTTGCATTCCTACACCAACAAAAAAAATCAGGAGGAGGATTAATAGATAGGGACACAGAGAGAATATAGAGTGAGATGTATCATGTATATACTGAGTACACACCATTGTATGTTTTCGACTCTAAAACTTGTGGTATGTGCATTTTTTTTCTTAATGTTTGAAATATTCCAAATGTGGATATATGGTGTAGTTGTCTTGAGTATTGTTTCATCAATTCCTGTGCTGTACTTCACAAAAACCTCTGCTCCAAATATGCACCTGTCATCGACTTGAAATCCATCATCGATCAACTTTTTTTTCGAGATCAACTTTGGTAATCCCCAAGCTCGAGGATTACGCTTAGATGTTGTGAATATGAAACGAACTGCACGGGTCATTTATAATAGAATTGATCAGTGTCAACTGTCATGATTCATAAAATTAATATCCCCCCTCCCCTCCCAATTTCATCTTAATAAGTTGACTTTTTCGAAAAATTTTAACTTTCACCTCTTTACTATTAAATTATAAAGATAATAAATTAATAAAATTATATAGTGAAAGTTTAAGATATAATTATAGTGATTTAATTTTATTAAATATTCAATCATTATCATTTAAGTGAAATTCAAAACTAAAATTAAATGAAAAGATGAAATTGAAACGGAAAGAGTATATACGTAGTTTAATACATATGGTAATTAGTAAAAAAAAAATGTATACCTTGCGTACAAGTGTACTCGTCGGACTTGTAATTGTACATGAAAATTCCTAATGCGACATGAAAATCGCAAGAGTCACAACTATGGGTTATATTCGACTCTGCAGTGTACAAGTAAACAGAAACGTAATCGCCAACGTCTGCACACTCTTTACCATTGGGATAAATCATCATTTTCCTGATAATATATAGAAAATAAATCGACGAAATAAAATTAGCATATGTTTTTTTTTCATATGCATTTTACTTCAAATTTTATTTATTTTATCATATAGTATACCTCTAATAAGTGTTTAAGATAATTAAGGCATACGTACCATATTTTGTTTCCGACTTTGAATTCGGTAGATTCGTAACCAGTTTTCGGTACCTTGGAGAAAGATTGAAATTCTACCCTCAAGTGTGGAGGAGGAAACTTTGTCGTGAACTCCATAACTTCTCATAATTTCAGCAAGGAAACAAGATCATTATTCATTACAATATTTTTCTAGAAATCAACTCAATCTCAAGCTGAATTTTTTTTTTCGAGATACAATATTATAATTACAATACTCGATCGTACAAATAATTTTATCAATTCAATAGTCACTATATAGATAAATAAATCATTCATTTCAAAAAATTGAACCTATAACATTTTGGGTACGATGTGAATTAGCTTACGCCTATTTATAAATACTTTAACAATGTTAAATTGAAGTTATTCGGATACAATATTGTTCTATGATAAATTAGTAAACTGAAATACCATAATAAAGTAAGTAATATTTTTTTGATTCTCCCTAACGTGTAGTATAAATTTGTAAAAGTGAAGGGAGATGAAGAGTGAATTGATACCTTCGTAACTGTCATCAATATCTTGCAGTGTGCGAGTCGTCATGATCGATCGATATTGCAAAGTGTGTACACAAATACATCAAACACAAACTTATATAAATACACGTCTATGCATTTTGTCAAAGCCTTTTGAATACTTCGTTAGTAGTACTAATTTCGTGTAAGTTTCGTGGTTGACTTTCTTTCAATTTATTAATAAATTGACTTTTGCGATCTTATCAGGATATGCATTTTTTGATGACTAACTCTTTGTTGTGTTTTGATCAAATAAAATACATTTTCTACCAATCTGTCTCAAGAGAGATTCCAAATATCATTGTGCTTATGGGCTACTAGTATGTCATTGTCTTTTTTAGGGTATTATATATACCATTTCTTTATCTTTCAAAAGTTGCAATACAATTCTTGAACGCAATATACATTTCTATTAAGTGTAGGATCGTTTGTACTAAATGTAATATACATCTTTATATATTATAAAAAGCCCTTTAAATTATTAAAATAATATAATAAACCTCAAAATGGGACATGAAAGTGTCATTTACTTGTAAAATTGTCATTTCACTTGTAAAAATGTCATTTACTTTCGTAAATTGTTTAATGCTTATTTTCTAGTTCTCTAACAATCGTCTACTAATAATGATATTTTCATGTCAAAGTGTTATTTGACTTGTTAATGTGTCATTTCATGTTTACAATTTGTTTAGCGATTCTTCTCTATTTTCTAGCTTCTATTAAGAAACGATATTTCAATATTTCTTTGCTCACAAACTCACGCTACACGTAACACCCCTTCACCCATCTCAGTTGTTGTTTCCTCATTAATTGTTATGTGTGTGTGGATCAGACTCCAGCTCACATGCACGTTATTACGATTATATAACTTTGGGTGTGTTTGCGACTCGATTAGATTACTCAATTTCACAACCCGACTGTAATGAGAATAGTCCAATTCACTTTGTTCACTATTTGGCTGGAGTGCAGGTTGCCTCAATGCTAGGTCTCGCAATTTAGAAGTCAGTCGCTATAAGCACAGATAATTGGGTCTATTTTTTCATCAATCGTTTCAAAAGGCATCTTCTATGTACTTTAACCTAAAGATATGCTATATACATTACTTTTATTAAAATCATAAATACATTTATATTTCTTGTCTAGATATACTATGTTAATTGACAATCCTGGTTAAATTACAATGTCCACTACTAATTTGCTATTGTTTGATGTATTTGAAATATCGTTAACATTTTATATTTTTTCAATTGAATATCTTAAGCACTATTTCAGGGTTCTACACTAGAAAAGTATCAAGTTCAGAATAATATTTAAACAAAATTGATGTATAGAGTTTATGTATGGAACTAGACATGTAGTATAGTAATTAATATATGATTAATTTATAAAATTTACGGACACCACATTTAGCGTGGTGTATCATTTCTAGTATAAATATAAAATTAGTCACATTTTTCGTAAAATTTATCAAATTATCACATTTTAGAAATATATTAACGTATATACACTACGAAACCATAATGTAACGAAAATAAATATTATAAAATTATTAGCCATACTTTACAAATAATGTTAAATTTGAGATGTTTATATTGTTATACTTCATATTCGTAGTCTATAATAATTGTTTATAAAATTAAATTAACTAACTTTACACAAATAATTAAAAAAAAAAAAAAAAGGTCCTGAATTGAACCGGTCTGACCAGGATCCAGTTCTGTCCTGGTCAGGTCCAAATCTAACCATGATTGAGTCAGGTCCAAATCTGACCAGGACACAAGACACGGTCCTGGTCAAAGTTGGTTCTCCCATCGAAAAACTCTAGATCGGAGTTGTGCAGCTCCATAACGGAGTTGCAAAGCTTCGGTGACGGATCTTTGAGTTCTTCGTTCTACGTGTTCTTCAAAGTTTATTTGATTTATTTTTTCTGATACAATGATTGATTCGAATAAACATATTTCGATGTTTTTTAGATAAAATAGTAATTATTTAAAATTATAGGACTATTTTATTAATTATAATAATTATGATGTTGTTCGTAATATATAAAAATTACGTCATGCGTTTAATAAAAATTGTCCTACGTTCTACATTTTTGCATGACAAAACATCATTTCAATTGAGGATTTTAGGTAATTTAAATCTATGAAGATTCTTCCATTGGAAGTGCCTTAAGCTCAATAACGTTTTTCTATTTAAGAAGTTTGATTTAAATAATAAAAGCCTTAATAATTTCATAGGTAGACCATATGTGTCATACTAGTAAGTAATAGCACAAACTCATGGACTACTTAATATGTGCGTCACAATATGTTTGTGACGTTGAAGTGTTTCACATAAATTGTAATCTCAAGTCCTATATATGGTTTAGGTTCGACATTTTAGGCCGACACATAGTTATTATCAACTTCTTAGGACACAATTACTCATTGTCATCTTCTTAGGTGATTAGTTGGTTCTACCATACCAATGCAATAACACATGTTCCTTCATACTATAATATGTATATATTACATACGACTTATGACACTTTAAAATATGTATCATGCATGTACATTAAATATTGTAGCTACAATATATTTCAATATGCGTAACACATCATCTTAAAGTTCGGAGTTTATAAATGTGCTTAATTTATGTCATTGCATTACGGTGTAGGAGCAGTAGAGCACACACGGAGCATAATATAAATGGAATGATTTTGAAGATATACACTAGAACGTACATGTGTCAAGAAAGAATTACGAGCCATTATTAGAGAAACAAAATATGGTCGTGTATTCGTCCATATAATATAAAGTTTCAGAATGTTTTCCATTCGCCTCACATTCGTGCTCAGTTATTTTTCGATTTGATATTTTATTGATTCAGGTTATAATTAATAATTATACGTGTACAAGAGTACAAGTTAAGTAAAATAACAGTGGTTTGTACTCGATCGTTAGATAAGATATTCTGATGCGAAGAATTATAGTCGTAAATAAGCATTTGTTAAGCTCATCAAATTATACATATGCAGAGAGCTTAATCTCCGAACATCAATTTAACTCCTAAACATGATCATGACCAACATTAATCAAAGAGAAATTAAGCTAGCTAGCTAGCCAATCTGGGGCAATATATATGTGCCACCTTATTCACCCGTTCCTGCATGAATCACAAATTAACTTGTTATATATAGGAAAAATAAGAAATATATATCGATCATTACATATTAATCTTGCAACAAGGGCCAAATTAACTTCAACATGCGTTATTAATAGTGTGCCTAGCTAGCCATATTTTATTCTTGAAAAACTCTTTGCTTAATTAGAATTAAAACAATTTCAGTATAACTGAATTTTTACAGTTCTTTTCAATTTAACATATGATTTGGAATAATTAAATTGATTAGTACTGCTACTTTATTTGTTTACCTGTTTATGGGCCGGGTGCAGGTTTCTCTGCTGATACAATTTTGAGATGAGGTTTGATCTTAGGCGTATCCGGTGACGGTACTGGATTATAACCCTCTGATGCAATTTTGCGATGAGGTTTGTTCTTAGAAAGAGGCGGTGACGGTGGATCACAATGATCTGATGCAATTTTGCGATGAGCAGGATTAATTTTGTTCATAGGGGTAGGCGTATGCAGTGCATTAGTACTAGCCTGTGATACAGTTTTGGAATGAGGGGACTTAATGTTGTTCACAGGAGGAACACGCGGTATAATTTTCCCTGGTGATGCAATTTTCGGAAGTGGATTGTTTAGATAATCACGTGGTGCTTGTGGAGAATTGTGGGAATGTTGTGGCTTAGGTAGTGAAGAAGGAGGGAGAGGAGGAGTTCCAAAAACATGCTCGATAGATGGCTTGACAGACGGAGATGGTGATTCTGGTCCTTCTGGAGAATTGATGGATTCGGGGGGAGAAGGCTCACGGCCTGCTTCTGGTTGTAGTAGTGCAGGAGAACTTTTAGGTGGTGTTGATGCTACATTAGAGAGCTGTTTGTAGGCATAAGCTTCAGGTAAATAAGCAGTTGATGTTGTTGAACAAAAGAAGGCCAAAGTTAGAGCAACTAGTAGTGCATGATTTATGAGAGAAACCATTTTCAGTGTGTAAATAAATTAATCTTGGCTAAGGATTGAGGCAAGAACTATACATTTTCACTCCTTTATATAGGCACTTCATGAAAAAATTTATGTTTTTCATTTTTCCTTTATATTTTAAGGTGGTACCAAGCTAGCTATTTCTATTTGTTTTTGCACGTTCTAATCTGCAAACTAGCTCTTGTAATTACATGCAAAAATTATGAAGAAGATAAATGGATTCATTTCTGGAAATTTTTCTTTACAGTGTGACCACCACTACCTTATTAACATTTTTACTATGAATTGTTTGAATGGACATGATGGGACTGCGGAGCACTTATTGCCTCAATAATGTCGTGCCTTTTGCATTTTAATGTCCAATTACTATTTAAACAATGTAATAAATTTATAATTATCCTGTTAAAATATTATTACACCTTTAAAAGTATCGTTTCACTTTTACAATTTATTTTATATTTCCTCTTTGTTTACAACAATAAAAATAAATCTTTAATTATCATGTCACAGTGTCATTTCACTCGTTAAAATATCGTTCACTATTGCACTTTATTTAGCACTTATTCTCTATTCTTCAACAACCGGTTAATAGAACAACATCATTTTAAATTTTATCCGCTCACAACCACATACAACACTCCTTTAAAGTTTTTACAAATAAAATCCAAAATATATTTTCTAAAAGAATTGAAAACACTTTAGAACATGGTGAATAAGATTAGTCTATTTGAACGTTGTGGTTGTTGATTGAGTTTAGGGAAAGAAACCAAGCTAGAATTGTTTAGATGATGTCAATGGGTTTTGGGTAATCTTTGACTTTTGATTTTTAGTTGGGTATTGTATCCATTAACAAGACTCAAGGCATTCCATGCCTATGTATTTCAATTTTGCACATAAGTATTTGTATTCCGTCATTTTTTAAAGATATTATATATTTACGATTACATTCATCTCGCATAACTCTTTAAACTATTAAATGATGGGGACACTTCACACCTTATAAGAAATAGTAAAAGATCTACATTTACATACAAATTACTCATTTTAAGTTGGTCTAAGCCAACTTACCCAACAAATAAAGTGAAGAAACTCTTTCACTTATTGGTTGGTTATATTCAAAATTCCGCTACTTTCTAAATTATAATTTGTGTACACAAATATGTAGAATTTTTTTGCATTTACCCATCCAAGACATTACTATATCATGAAATATAATATGCGAGTTCGCACGTAACCTAAATTCGATTAATTTTTTATAAAATGTATAGGCATCGCGTTAAACGCGGTGTCATTTCTAGTTCACTTATAATTCTTGGATGGGCCATATCTTTTTTTTCTAAACGGCTAAATTTTTATTAATAATAAGAGCCAACATCACAAGAAATGATCCCGATGGAACAATTATAAAGGAAAAAACATAGACCGTCTACACCACATCTAAGAGTCCAAACCACAGACTTTACAAATTACACATACTAAACACAACTCTACATCATCCAAAACCAGAACTCGTCAAAACTGACATAGTCGTATCACTTAGCATTAATGCTACTCCATCGCCAAAACATGCATCATCCACATAGGATTAACGTCATAGGACTTTTATTTAAATACATCGTGTCTTTAACACACACACATACATTATTAGAACATAGGGTGTTTCATAGTATTAACTTTTAATGAAACACGTATAAATAAATATGTAACTTCCTATCATATAAATCTCACAAAAATTGCTATTTATTTTGGTTGCGTAAGTTATATAACCTCAAAAATCAGGTATTGACTTAACATCTTTGTGACGACGTACTCTTGGATTTTTGTTGAAAATTCCAATGTTCAAATTGGCGTTTCTTCTTAATATGGATAGTTGGATACTTGTTAATTTATTTCCGTTTTCGGAAAAACACACGAGCCTAACTTTATCAAACTGTGTTTTGGTTTTTTCAAGTTTGCACCCAACTCCAAAAGGGTGTCACATGATCAATTGAATCACTTTAAGGACCACGCTATGCAATTATTGATAATCAATACACACTACACATGAATAACTAAAATAGATGAATAAATTTTATAATTACAAAAATATTAAAAATGTTATTATATAACAATGTATACATACCCATACGTTAAAGATATTTATTCATGGTTTAGTACAAAAAAGGTCTCACTATACACGACTAGTATAGATGAATTAACCAAATCAAACTGCATTATGTCAAAATGATTGGATCTCGAATACCGACCTACTCAATAACGATATATGGACATAAACCAACAAAGAGAAGTCGTCAAAGAAAGATAGCCCGAGCGATAAAGCCCCTACCGATCTACATATAATATTATCCTATACAGGCTCGAGCCTGAATCGGTAATGATTCATTTTCATAAACCAACAAAAAAAAGACGTCAAAGGAAGATAGCCCGAGCAATAAAGCCCCTATGCGATCTATACAATGTTATTCAATACAGGCTCGAGCCTGAATCAGTAGTAATTCATTTTGATAAACCAACAAAGAAAAGATGTCAAAGGAAGATAGCTCGAACGATAAAGCCCCTATCTAATCTACATACAATATTATCCTATATAGGCTCGAACCTGAATCAGTAGTGATTCATATTTCTAAAATTCCAAACACTTACATGTTTTAAGATAAGTCATTTATTACTTAAATTTTCAACTAGTTAACATGTACTTTAACCATAAAACTAAAATGTACTATTTTCAATCACGACGAACAATACTCATCTAATTGAAATTGTTAATATTATTTGAAATATTATACAACAATCGGTATCTAGTTTGATGAATTGGAAAGCTTCTACTTCATTCAATTCCAAACATGGATATTTTTTACGGTCCCTAGCCTAGAAACTCTAGGTCTAAATGTGCAACCGGATAGAGATTAGATTAAAATCACCAGCCTATATAATTATTTTATAAGTAGTTAATTACATCAATAATGAGTTATTTAAATATTCCTTAGGTCTGATTGTGAGTTTTACTAGATTGCAGTTGCAAATCTAACCCGAGAGGACCGAGATCATACGGCACAAGTACTTCCTGGTCTGGAGCTTCACGTTTGTTTTTCATTTCATTTCATTTCATTTCTTTTCTTTTTTTAAATATGCAAACTAAAATAGTATTCCAGTCAAAGGTCTCACTTTAATTTTTTCGATCAACCATCTTTTACTTGACTATAAATAACTTTTAAATCGCAGTGTAAAATGTTCTTATTAATTTATATAATAGGAGCCGACAATTTGTGCATAATGAATGCAGTTCGATATATAATAAGACAACATATATTCAACATATAGAGGGGACGCTACAACTACTTAATTTTTTAAAATAAAATTAGGTAGATAAGTAGACTACATAATCACGAAGATGGTTAAAGAATACACTTCTATTTTAGTTAGACAATTGTTCTATATCTCTAATCTAGCCCTTTAGTGTTTATACACAATAAAATTTCAACCTGCCCTTCAGAATAGGTTGAATTTTGACTTATAAACTTAAATCTTAGAATTTGTAAAGCATTGATAATAGGTTACCAAGATCCTTGTGTGTTATATTGTTGGAGCGACCATCTCCCCACTCAAATTGAATATTTTGTACATAAAAAATTTAATTTCAATTAAAAAATATCTCTCAAATTCTATATCAATCAGTCCACAAGTCTTATTATACCTTAAAGATTATACAAATGTATACCCAACATTTACAAGATGAGCGGGGATGCATGTAAAGGAGGGAAGTCATTAGATTTTCGATCGAGAGACTTAACAATTTTGGCCGATTAGGTTTGGGTGGAGATGTTGTATATGTATAAGGAACCAAATGAGCTCCTTTGGAGAAAGAGGTCAAGGAATTTATAGTCCCCCTCTCCATCTAATGAATTGCATGAGGTGTTTTTACCAGGTTGTTTGGATATTAATAAAATTAATAAAAAATCCGGTTAAAAATCAGTATCTTCAGTTGCTTTTAACCAGATTCACGCAATTATAATCCCTTGCCAAATACAAGATTAGTACTTTGGTCAAATTTTCTTAGTAATGTTGTAATCTTGGGCACAAATAAAGTCACCAATCACGAATTAAATGGTACATGCCATAAAAATCACAAAGTCTACCATCCTTCATTTCTAGTCTGCTATGTACAAGTACACTTCATCTTTTAAAAGATAATAAGTATAAATATAAACCAAGTAAGAAAATAGATCGATTTGAATCTGATAGTGAGATATTATACATTTAACCATTATAAGTTATGATATTATTTTTAATGTAGCATATCTGATAACGTAATCAGTTGAAACTATATTAGTTTAAATTATATTAATACGATCTTAAATTATACGAAAATTTTATATTATCTTGCGTACGAAGCAAACAATACAACCTATCCGCCCGATAGGTCACAATATCCATCCATCCAAACAGGGCCCATGGGCGATTAACCGCTTGAAAGACTTAACAAGAGTGATTATTCTTGTCTTCTCTCCGAGATGAAACCAATCAGACTCCCGTCCAAGTGGATTAGCTCAACGTACAACTCAATCTTCCTCTAGATTCTGCTGCTTTCACCTTCCTTCTTCACCTCATCAATCAATTGGAACAACCAATCCTTCAATTGATCGATTCCGTACGAGGTTGAGGATGAGTAGCGGGCAGAAAAAGAGGAATTTCCAAATCGAAGCCTTCAAACACAAAGTCGTTGTCGATCCAAAGTACGCTGAGAAGACATGGAAGATTCTCGAGCATGCTATACATGAGATATACAATCACAACGCTAGCGGCCTTAGCTTTGAAGAGCTTTACAGGTTTGTTTGCTCTCCGTTTTATGTTTTCACATTTTCAGTTTCACACTGATGTGTTGCGATTAACTTTTATTTTGCTAAGTTTGTTTAATTGGTGCGATTTCTGATGTTATGGTTCACTTGTTGTGTTTCTTGTGTATGTATCCGAGTCGATTTGGTCTAGTTGTGTTGTTGTGGAGCTGTCTAATTTGTTCATTTGTGTTTTTTGGAACTGAAATATGTTCTTGTAGTCTGTAGACTCAAATTTGTTGAGTTGATCTGTTCCATTCCATGTGAGTTTTCATTTTTAAATTATATGTTTGTGGTTTTGGTAAGATCCTTTGAAATGTATAGGTTGAGTTGATCCCAAGACTGGTTTAGTGTCTGGTTAGTTAATCTATTCCTTATGGGAGCTTAACTCGTCGAACCTTTTGACATTTCCATGCTAATTGATGTATGATCCGAGTGTAATCGGATGAAACTGGTGTTTTAGATGAGAGGTTTAGAGTTGTTGTGGCGCCTTCAATGCAAGGAATTCTATTGCAGTTTCTGGTCTAGGTTTGATCTTTGTAATTGTCACGTTTTCCATTTGTACATGTATGGGATGTGGGCTACGTATATTCTAATGGTAGCTGTTGGGTTTCAGTTAAACTGGTATACATGCAGTTCTCTTTTGGCCTGCACTATGTTAACACAAAATAAGCTGAGAAGCAAAAAACTCTGATGGCTGCATTACTCATTGACCAATTGAAGTGATATGTTCCCTCTTTGGTTATATCTTCATTGAATTTTCCTCCTCTTTGGGATTTGTTCTTGTGATTCTTGCACACATAGTCTTATCTCTCGAGTCTTCTAGGCGCCCGAAAAATATCGAATTCAAACCCCGTAGTAGTCATATATCATTGAGAATATATACAACACCTCCCCCAAAACCTTTTATGATGCATACATGCATCTTTTGGTTTATTTAAGTGTGGAAAAACTGAAATATGGAGGACAATGTTGTAATTTTGCAAGGTCTTAATCTGGTGTAATATCTACGCAGCTTTAGGTTTTCCCTTTATTCCCTGGCTCCATTACAAAGAATAGTTTCAAGGTTACTATTGTAATTCACATGACGCTTTACTCCTGTCTTTCCTTTAAATGCAAACCGTTGAAAAGATCTTGACTTCCTTAGATATAATGAGTGAAAAAAGGGTTGATGTGTAGTTTTCACAGCTTACCTTTGAAAACTATTTCCAGGTCTGCACTAAAGTTTCAAGATTTCTCAGCCAGTTTGAATTCAGACTTCTTTAATTCTGATTTCTTCATATTTACAGATATTTTCTCCTGGCTTGATGTTTGTGATTACTATGATTTCTCAATAGAATTTGAAACGTTTAGTGTAATAGATTTAGGTTTCGCAGGTACTCATTTATTATAACTTTATTTGGTTGGAAAACTCTGTAATTCAAATTTCTGTGATCTTTTTTTTTTTTTTTGCCCCTCCCACTGGCCTCTATTATATGTCATCTACGTTTGAAACTTTTCCGGGATTGTAACTGGGGAAAATTTTCATATATCGCATCTTTGTTCCTTCAATGAGTTTATAAATATGGGGCAAATGATACAGGGGTACGTATATATGATAGCCTCCAGAAGCAAGGAGCGAGTACTACACTCTATGACAATAGTCACAACATTTAACTTGGTCATAATCCAAAACTGTTGGTGCCAATTTTTTTTGTGATGGGATTACAGATTCGATCCAATTAATCATTTTATCCTGTAATTGTGAAGCATTTGTAGCCGATACACTTGTTATGTTATAAGAAAGCTGAAATCATCAGTGCCATTTTGTTATCTTCTAGAATTGGTATTTTCCTAGTCATGATATAAGGCTTAGATTTGTGGCACCTTCAATTTAGGTAGTTTCTATAGCACGTAGTCTGATTTTCCGAATGGCTTTCCGCACCTTCTTTGTTTAATTAACACGTAGTAATTACCATATATTGCACTTGTAGATGTATGTATATAGCCTGGCCTCTTGGTACTGGTAATCCCACACATTTCAGTTCTCTTTGGTCATACGATGTTAATGCGCAAGGAAATGTGCGTTGAAGTTTTAAAGTTACCAAAGCTCCAAATGCTATATCCATATTGAAAGTGGAATGGCACATATTAATTGACCAATTGAAGCTTCATATTGATAGGTCTTTATTTAATTTCCCTGTTGATTCTTGTGATTTCTCCCAGAAGAATTAAAAACCGTTTTCTTTTGATAAGTATATGTAAACTGCTTCCTATATCATTGTTATCAAACTGATTCAGTAGGTTATCTCAGGAATAGATAAGTAAAGAGGATGAAAAAGAATGAGAATGCACATTGCGTGCTTTTGCGCAGAGCATGGCAGGCGCCTTTGTGCTTCGGAGCATCACTTTGCTACAGGCTCGCAAAAGTGCATGCGATGTGCACCTGTGTTTTTTGTGCATTGTAGTGTAAACCATTTTTTAACTTTATTTTCAGGGAGTAACTCAAAAATATAGTAGATTCATTTAGTGAATTTAACAGGACCCATTTCAACCAACTTAAATATTTGGATTTCATTTCATCATATTGATGTGTACTTCCCCTCACCCACCACTCTCCTCTATCTCCATGCAGTAAACCCTCCTGCATTCTTCTTTAGTTTTTTACTCCACGGCTAGTTGTGTTGAATCAATCCTTTTTTTTGGGTCACCTTACTGCTTCCCCTGATATCTTTTATTTTCTCAGATCTTATCCCCTTTCCTGCGGATTAGTTAAACTTAAAATTTCTGTATGAATTCCTTTGATAAAATCAAATTCCATTGCTATTGGATTCACTTGCTTGTATCTTCTATTTATCCGAACTCAGGAGAGAATAAAAATGTGCTAGTTTACAGATTCTCTGCTCTCTTTAGATTGCATGATGTTAGATTCTCTTCACTTATCTTGTAGTGTTTGTCATTGTGCATTGCATTATGTCTGATCCTTTTTACTTGAATTCAATAAAGTGTCAGATTTCCTTATTCTTGCTATCTGAAGTATGTACTAGCTACTTAGAATGAGTAAGGTTGCACGAATTATTTGGTGCCTTCAGTCCTACATGCACCAAGTTGCACGAAGTATTCTGATCAGAATTTCCTTCTTTATCCAGAAATGCTTATAATATGGTGTTGCATAAGTTTGGGGAGAAGCTTTATGCGGGACTTGTATCGACATTGACATTCCATCTTCAAACAATGTCAAAAGGCATAGAGGCTGCACAAGGTGATTCCTTCATGGAAGAGCTAAACACAAAGTGGAACGATCATAACAAAGCACTGCAGATGATTCGTGACATACTTATGTACATGGATAGAACTTTCAGCCCAAGCACCAACAAGACCCCTGTTCATGAGCTTGGGCTAAATCTTTGGAGGGACTATGTTATCCATTGTAGCAAAATCCAGACGCGACTTCTGAACACACTTTTGGAGCTGATACTGAGGGAACGTTCAGGTGAAGTGATCAACAGAGGGCTGATGAGAAATATAATCAAGATGCTGATGCATTTAGGAACTTCTGTATACCAAGAAGATTTCGAGAAACCATTTCTTGATGTTTCAGCCGATTACTACAGAGCGGAATCTCAGGAGTTTATTGAATGCAGTGATTGTGGTGACTATCTAAAAAAAGCTGAAAGGCGCCTGAATGAAGAAATTGAGAGGGTTTCGCACTATTTGGATGAAAAGAGTGAAGATAAGATAACTAATGTTGTAGAGAAAGAAATGATAGCCAACCACATGCTTAGACTAGTTCATATGGAGAACTCAGGGCTTGTAAATATGCTTCTCGACGATGAATTTGAAGACATGGGAAGAATGTACAATTTATTCCGGAGGGTCCCTAATGGTCTCTCAACCATTAGAGATGTAATGACATCTCACATCAGAGAAACTGGAAAGCAACTTGTTACTGACCCTGAAAAATCAAAGAATCCAGTGGAGTTTGTCGAATTGCTCCTTGAGAAAAGGGATAAATACGACAAGATCATAAGCTTGGCGTTCAACAATGACAAAACCTTCCAGAACGCATTGAATTCTTCCTTTGAGTATTTTATCAATTTGAACACCCGTTCTCCGGAATATATATCATTGTTTGTTGATGATAAGCTGCGCAAAGGACTGAAGGGAGTAAAAGAAGAAGACATTGAGAATATTCTTGACAAAGTGATGATTCTGTTCCGTTATCTCCAGGAGAAAGACATATTTGAGAAATATTACAAGCAACATTTAGCAAAGCGGCTCTTGTCAGGTAAAACGATGTCTGATGATGCTGAGAGAAGTCTGATTGTGAAATTGAAGACTGAATGTGGTTATCAGTTTACTTCAAAATTGGAAGGCATGTTTACTGACATGAGGACATCGCAGGATACCATGCAAGGGTTTTACACAGCTTGTGGGAATGAGTTAGCAAATGGCCCTGCGCTGGTCGTCCAGGTTTTGACTACTGGATCTTGGCCCACTCAATCAAGCAACACCTGCAACCTGCCAGCAGAACTGTCAGCTCTGTGTGAGAAGTTCAGGTCATACTACCTTGGGACCCACACTGGCCGGAGATTATCATGGCAGACTAACATGGGCACGGCTGATCTAAGAGCATCTTTTGGAGATGGTCAGAAGTACGAGCTTAATGTGTCAACTTACCAAATGTGTGTTCTAATGCTTTTTAACAATGCTGAATCCCTCAGCTGTAAGGAAATTGAACAGGCAACTGAAATTCCGTCTCCAGATCTAAAAAGGTGTCTGCAGTCCCTAGCTTGCGTCAAAGGGAAAAATGTTCTCAAGAAAGATCCTATGAGTAAGGACATTGGAGAGGATGATGTATTCTCTGTTAATGACAAATTTACAAGCAAACTTCGGAAAGTGAAGATAGGAACAGTGGTAGCGCAAAAAGAATCAGAGCCTGAGAAGCAAGAGACAAGACAGAAGGTGGAGGAAGATAGAAAGCCACAGATTGAGGCTGCAATTGTGAGAATTATGAAGTCTAGGAAGGTGTTAGATCATAATAACATCATTACAGAGGTCACAAAACAGCTGCAGCCTCGGTTTTTGGCTAATCCAGGGGAGATCAAGAAACGTCTGGAATCCCTTATTGAACGAGAGTTCTTGGAGAGGGATCGTGATGACAGAAAATTGTACCGATATCTTGCCTGAGCTGAAAAATTATATCAGGGTCTCCCTTTTTTTTCTTCTTCTCCTTCAGGTTAACTAATCTTACTGTTGGGAGTCTCCGATTTAATTTAAGCTATAAGTCATCCATCATTTGTTGTTACAAAAGCTTTCTTAGTTGACTTGGGGTTAATTGAACCTCATACATCGTTGAAGCAGGTTTACAATCCTCTGCTGACAACTATTACATTTTCGGCACTAGCCGTGGTTGTTAACAATACTCTGCTGGAAAAACAGTTCGAACCAAATCTCCTTTTGATGGTGTTTTTAAACAAGGGCATATAAGACAATGCATTCTCACACCCCTCTTGCTTACTCGTCACTTCACATACTCTGCAAATTTTAGTTGCTCAATTTACAAATTTTTTTAGCAAGTAAATTTTCCCGACTATATTCCGGATAACTTCTAACATTAGGGTTGTCTTTTAGTTTTAAAACATGATATTGTGATAAAAATTGTACTTGTGGGCAAGGTGTAACATTTTTCATTAATTGTTGGGTGTAGTGTAGATATTTACAGATTAAAATGGTAAATATATGAAGTTGTGCCGTATAATTGAAAAGGTAGTAATAATGTGATATACTGTCATATGGGAACGTGGCTTCAGATAATTTTATTACTCAAAAAGGAGGAAGAAATTCATGGGGAAGATAATTCCCTCTTATTATTCCAAAATACATGAAAGCAGGTATCTCTCAAGAACTAAGTGAACATAATACTACATAGCTAACATGTAAAATAACATGTCAAAGATAACATTTCTCTGTAACCGAGTTCTTCGCCCCTCACACAATGAAAACAAAAAAGGAGCTGGAAAAATAACATGTGCGCAGCAGCTTAGGACTCAGACCGGAGAATGCGGTCTTTAATCTCCACGAAAGTTTTCACATCTGTACCCCATAACCTGCACGTTCATTTCGAAGTATTTATCAAACGCCTTAAATTATATATAACCGAGTTTTCTTACTATAAGCTCGATGAAGTTGGCTTTAGAAATATTGGACAATCTTCATGACTCATGAGTAGTTTGCATCACTACTGAAAGTCTGAAAGTGGTAACATTTTACTACTTACCAGCAATCAATTCCAACTGCATTAGCACCACCCCTGTCAGCCTTTTTATCGTCTCCGACATGAACTGCTTTGCTGGCCTCCACAGAGATCAGATCTGCAACATTACAATGATCAGAGAAAAAGTGATTTTGTGTCCATTCTAACATACTGAAATAAGGAACGATCTGCATATGGTGCCCTCGAAAGGTATTTGAGTAGCAAAAGTGTGAGAAAAGGGATGCAGCTTTTGGTCAAATGGCTACCCTGTCTCACCAAGCTTACTCTTGGGTTTATGTACATGTGAAACAAGAACAGGCTTGTTATCGACAACATAGTATAGCTCAGTTGGTAAGACGCTTCACCTCCAACCAATAGGTCGGGCGGGGGGTTCGGGTCACCCTTTAGCCGTTTAAAAAAAAAAAAAAAAGAACAGGCTTGTTATCTAAATTACATACCTAAAGCAGCTTCAAATATCTTCCCGTCAGGTTTTTCATATCCAACTTCTGAGGATATGATAACAGCATCAAACCTAAAGCAAAGTCAGCAAATAAAGAATTGAAAAGACAAATTGATTGAAACCGGACATCTGTTGCTTGCAGCTCTGAGCATGTAAATACTTCAGTATTTAGTATTCCAACATTCTTTTACCTTTCCTGGTTAGAGCAAATCACGCGATATTTTGGAGAATGTCACTCCTTATTAAATTTACCGGCAACTAAATTTCTCACCAATTCTGATTATCAGTAAAATACACTGACCACCCATATCGGAGATTGATTCAGCGTGGTAGGACCAAAACGTTTACGGGGTAGTATATAAAAAAGACCAATAGTGAACTTAGATATACTTCTAATTCTACCAAGTCTGTATCCTGATTGTCTGACCGCTCACAGGTGACGGACATAGATATCTGTATGACAATTGAATGAAAAGGCAGGACAATGGAAGAGGTTATGGAACTTAGTAACTTACAAATCTAATACATTCAGATCCATCAAAAGCTTCCTTAGCCGGGAGTCGAAGTTGGAGACAACAGCGAGTTTAACTGTGTGATTATGCAATTATAATGTAAAAGAGAGTATTTATGAAGAAAAACTATTTGAATCAGTGGAAATAACATAGAATAATGAATATACTTGATGACCTCCAGAATCTTTAAGACATAATATTGTGTCATAAGCTCCATCAGGGAGATGCCATGCATCACCATTTGCATAGTACTGATGCAAAGAAAAGAAAAGAAAAAAAATAAAGACATAACACACCACAGTTTCGGAATACGTTCAAGGTGCAAAATAACAAGAATTTACATTTTAAGTAAGATGAAAAATTTCCTAAAATTGATTTACTTTGAACGTTAGAAAAGGAAGAATGCTACCTCGTATACTTCTTCAAAGTAATTTATGTTGTCACAGCCAGTGGCTTCAGAAACAACAAGTTTCCAGAATGGCTTGCCATCACCCTGTCAAACCAGAAATCATGTGTTAAAAAACTTGAAAACCATGTAGTCAAAGGCAAACTAAACTAGTTGGGAGTAAAATGTTATTATTTGTTACTCTCCTCAACTAGAAAAGTTTCTATATGCTTCATTTCATATAATCAATCAGTCACATAACCACATGGACCAAGTACTTCGTAATTCATTGTTAGAGACCTTTATCCAGGACAGAGATGGAAACTATCATGATTTATGGCATATCCAGAAAGGCGGAGAACAAAAGTTGTAAGCAGAGCTTTTACAGGAGAGCAACTGGCATTTAATTGGTATATTGATCGGTTTCACCTAGATATCTTGTACTTGGCATCCCAATATTTACAGAATTCTAGGAAAATTACACTCTTTGGTGTGTCGTGTTATATAGGACAGAGTACATTGGACCTTCTTGAACTTGCATACTTGCATCTTTGGGGATGGGTTAATCTTTTGGAATTAGTGTAACTATGGAAGATAATAACAGTTTTCCTGCACGATTCACACACTGCACATAGCCATTAGGTTTTTACTACTTTCCGACTGCTCTTTGCTAGGATGCACATTATCACACACCAGAAAATGTGTGAGCTCACATTCTCTATTTCTATCAGAGCCAAAACGATCAATATACTTACAAGGCTCAGTACAAAATTTGGTGATTTTGTCTTGCTCCAGTTCAAGTTCTAGTGTCTCTTAGCAGAACTTCTATGTTTAGCAATGAGCAATGAGATTGGTTCACCTAAACATGCATCTACGAAACTGCCATACGCACCTGATATCGAAGTTTTTGAGGCCACGGTGCAGCAAAAGCTCTTTTGAAACCTTGTTTAATATCAGCAGCAGTAGATTGTAAGCCTATAGACAGCATCAGCACCATTTTATCAATCAAGAATCCAAACAAAACATACACACACCTAAATCACAATCTGATTTCCATAATTCCATCTTTTATACTTTCCTCATCAAATTAAGTAGTAGAATAAGAAAATTGAGCTTTGTAAAAACCATATTTTTGGCCAATAGTGAAGTAAACTTGTTCAACGGGCTTAGCCAATTGCAAAAGAGTGCCTCCAGCGTCTAAGAGCAATCCATCGTAAACCCTGCCTGCACACAATCAAAGGGATTATTTGGATAAAAATTGACTGAAAAAGGAGAATTAATTTGAGATTAAATTGTTTTTATGGCTTTTACTTACTGGTTCGTAGAGCTGGTGTGGATAGAGGAGAAATGGAGGAAGAGCATCGTGTAATAGGGATGGATTTGGTGATGTTTAGATGACGATTGAAGGGTTTGAAGGCTCTGAACAAGGCGGAAGCCTCCATGAAATCAAATTCACCACCACTTTGCAACAGATCAAGTTGTGTGAGTGATGAACAAAACAATTGTGCCAAAAATAAATCGAAAATAATATTGTGCCTCCACAAAGCTCAAAGCATAGGGGGTACTAATGTTAATAAAAGTACGACTGTTGTTTGGCATAGAATTTGGGTAGTTCTAATATCCGACTGTTTAATGAATATTCAATCCTAATTATCTATTTAATGTGTAAATTTTATAATGACAATTCATATAAATTTACAATATAAATATAAATAAATTATAATATCATATACAAATATATTTATTCTTAAATTAAAATACTATAAATTAAATACATTATTATTTATTTATGAATTCTATGAAGCTTAATCTCTAATTTCCTTAATTTTTTAAAATCGATTCATGACCGCATGAAATCTTGTTGTCGTTAGTTAAATTTCAGTAGGTCATCCAATTGTCTATGGTGATTTTAATTTGCAGCATCAAAATTAAAGCGTTCACACAATCATGCTCTAAAATTAAAGCGTTCAACACAATCGTGCTCTACTCTAATCGCACCATTGGCCGTCCCAGCGACAAATGGTATTGCAAGAAGAATAACTACTATTTAACTTGTATATTCAAATCATTCATATGATATTGGGAAAGGAATAACGTTATTGTTAATTGATCTAGTTATAATTTAAAATAAATAAATATTTAATTTTGATTATTATAATTAATACTCCTATATATATATATATATATATATATATAAAATTTATTTAAATGACATTATAATCCAATTTGTATAGTGAAATATATACTAATTGGCATTGTATAATTATTACAATTGTATGAACGGTTAAGATTTAATATAATTAAAAAAATATTTTGTATAAGTGATCTAACGGTTAAAAATAAGTATAGCTAAGATGGACGGATGTTAAGCCATTACACTTGTAGTCGGACCCTAGATTTACCCTAGAATTGTTATAGTATATTAATAAATGAGTCGGACTTTTTAATCGTACTCGTTTACTTCGATAATTAATATTTTTAATCTTATTCAACTCAAAATGAAAAATGAAAAATATACAATAAAACACTCAAAATCTTATTCAACTTCAATTTTTTTAAATTAAATGTCACTATAGCATGCGTCAAACAACATGTTTTCGGGTTCTATTATATTACTAGTGCAACAAACTAATAGGCTTGCATCGGTAAAACACTACTCCTCCGTCTTAGTAATATATATGTCAATATATAATATTTTTCGTTTAAAATATTTATGTAAATGAGATACAATTCCACTTATAGCAAGTATTTACATAATACAATTCATTTTCAATTATATATTCTTGAACCCGCTAATACCTTTACACTCAATTGAAAATTGTGTAATATCAAATTGTATCTATTTTAATGAGACGTATAGAATATAATTCAAATTTGTATCTATACTCATCTAGTACCCCATGTTCCTCTTGGAATTTGAAAAGGTAGGAACGGTTGGAATCATAAGATAGTCGAGTAGTAAGGAAACTGGAGCTACAAGTATGATGTTATGAGATTGAGGCTATGTGACGATATTTTTAATTGTCTGCAATGGAGTTTTATCGGTTGTTTGGTATAGAACTATATTTTTAAAATGGAAATAGTAGATTTGGTATATAATTTGAGTGAGGTTGTTCCAACTGAAATTAAACTTGTTTGTAAGGAAAACTCAATATTACTTGAAACTCGGAAGTATACCGTTAAGTCTCTACTTAGCAAAATTAATTGAAAAGTTAGTTTTATAGTTATTTTTTTTAACAAACTAACTTAATTAATTTTAACTAACTTACTTAAGAAGCTACGCATTTACGTAACGAATTTTCTATAAAGAAGAATTTATAAAGGTGAAATTTTAAACGAAAATTTATTAGTAAACCTTACCAAGTAAATGTCGAGGTGGAATTGTAATGGGATTGTTAAAATTGTGTTTGGTATAGAATTGTAATTGGATAGGGTATTATAGTTTTGTTATATAGTTAGAGAAAAATGTTGCTAATGTAGAGTCATTTCGATCTTCGATATTTAAATGCCATAATAAACACAAAATTTTCAGTAGCATCTAAATGATCATTTAGATACTACTCCAATCAGCCCTGAACCTTTTTCCTACCCGAGGAAAACGCCCATATCTTTCCTTCTTATTTAATCATCATCCCTTCTTGTCCCTTTCACTTACTTCACAAATCACAACCAAAAACAAAGCTCTATCTCAGATCATTTGATTCCAACGACAACGAATTTAGACCGCTAGCAATAACGTTTTCATTCAGGGTTAACAATCGTAATACCTACCTAGAGGTACTTATTACTTAACTGCTTAATTACCTATTCTTCTCAGGTCTCTACGTATTCTGGATATAAGGATTGATACCTTTCTCGTCCAGGTTACCTTTTTGGCCTTACTTATGTTTACTGATGTTGTACATTAACTTCTGTTTATAACGCAGGTTGAAAAGAAAACCAAAAATCATCATAAGTCAACTTGTTCTTGCTGAACGTCGAGCTTCAAAGCGCATCAAGTCAGTTGGAAAATACTTCCGTGAAAATTATAATGAGAGAGTTGCCAACACAAATGAGCTTGAAACAGGCTTTGCCCGTCATCAGGCAACACAAAGTGTTATGTTTTTGCTTTATGATAATGAAAGCAATGCTGCTGTGATGATGGACACTTCTATCATCCAGTGTGATTTGGCCACAGATGATTATCAGTGTGCTGCTTTTTACTTGAGTGCCCTATCTTGTATGTTTTCTGGTATGAGAGCTATAAGCTTTGAGTACCTGAATAAACAAGGTTATAGGGTCATTCAAGTCCGTCAGTCCGACTTTCCTGAATGTCTAATCCAGCCTGCACCTTGGATTAACCGTTAACGTCCCGTATGCTGTTGCAGCTTTTGCTCAACTTGTGCTGATACTTTTCAAGAATATTCAAATTGTGAATTACGAAAAAAAAATTCAGAGTCGGATGAATGCTATCAAGGCAGAATGTGGGTTGTCTGGCCCATGAATCCACTTACTCAAACAGATGTTTTGTTCAGTTTTGAAACTGCTAAGCGCATCCATGATGTTGTTAGCTCAAATTCAGTTATTAAGGCAGCCCTGGTCAAGATGATGATTGCTCAGCGTGAGGGGTTAAAAGCAATCAACAAGGTGTGCTCCTACAATCTGGGCATCATCTCTTGGACAGGAATGTCTCACATTTCACTCATCTTTGAAACATTGTGGGTCACAAATTCTATTGTATTGAAGGAGGAGTGTGTCAGTGCTGAGATTCAGGCTTTCAAAGCTATCATTGATGTTGATTATCCTCAATTTTTTAGAATCCTTCACCCAGCAGCTGCCAATATATACGCTCTTCCAGAAACATAAATTTCCTATCCTGACTGAGACTGCTAGGAGACTGAAACTTGGCTCTCAAACCTCTGTTCTTCACTATAAGACTACACAAAATCAAGAGGTTAATAAGACTGCCAAGAGACTTGCTGACATGCATACTCGAGCTGCTCGTTGCAAGAACATGGCTAATATCCAGCCTCTGCTTGATTTCATATCCAATATCTGTACTGATCTTCCAGTTGAAGATGGATCTGATAGTGAGGAAGATGATGCTGTACCTGCTGACAATGCTAACCCACGAGCGACTGCCGGGGCGGAGTGATGCTTTTGATTTGGGAGTATGACTTTTGGTGGAGATTTCTTTTGTCTGATTATTGCCCTGCAGTATGTTCCACTTAATACTGCACATTTTATCTTTTGATCAAGGGTGGGGTCTTGAGTTATGATTGTCCTTAGTCTGACAGGGTTTATTTAAGTTTGAATAGAATACCGCGATGTGCTCTTGATTTTGGTAGGATAAAGAAGGAAGACTGGCTTTTGTCATTGCCATTGGAATAGAATACCGCGATGTGCTCTTGATCGAGCCTCACTCACACGACATGAAGGTTTGGCATGTCAAAATTGTGAACGGGCAGCACTTTCGATGATGGCTCGTCTCATAGCTTATCCATCTACTATTCTAGTACTAATTAATGTATGCATTTTGTATTGAACAATTGATCTTAGGCTTAAGGTGTTTTGTTTTGTGGATGAAATCTAGAAACTGTTATGTGCAGTAACTCTTCATCTTTCATTGGTTCTGTTTCATTCTGAAGCGTGATGTTTGTGGCAAGTAGAAATCATGTTAGGGCCTGTCACTAATCATCTTACTATGGTTTATGTACTTATTACTCATCTAGCTAGTAATTTACTTATGGATGCATGTTTCTTCAACCCTGTTTTGCATCACATAAATGTTTGAACATTATGAATTGCTTCCTTTTTTTTTTTTTCACACCAAATATATATGAACAACAATAAATCCGGCAAAATTACTCCTCAAGTACAGTTACTTGGAATTGCATTTAAAATCATATTTAATGATGTGAGAAAGAAAATAAGAATAATAGGATTATCTGCCCCATTGTCTTCTATGAATCACTATAAATACAAGCTACTAACAACTAAATTCACCAAAAATATCAGAAAACACAAACACTCTAAAACAAATAACAAAAAGAAAATGCAAAATTGCATTCGGGAAGAAGCTTTTTATGGAGGCAAGAAGATGATAAAAATCCATGTGTCAATAATGTAATAATGTGTACCAAATTGGTCGAGTTAACATAGTTGGGTGTGGAGAGGTGGTCGCATCTTGTTCATGGAAGTGTTGAGATCATAAATAAGTGGTTCTTAACTTCTTCCACTCAAGATTTTCGATAGCTCTGTCATGGAGGTTATCCAAATGCTTCATCAAAGATTCAACGTATACACCACACTTACCATGCATTCCGATTTTACGTATGATTGAGAGAACTACGGAATTCATGGCTAGTTATGAACAGTGGAATCAAGCTTATGAGGTGAGCTTACAAAATCTACAAATAATTTACACGAGACTAGTGGAGACTAATTCGATTAGGATCTACTTAATCAAGAGTACTAAGTTTGTGTTTGTAAATGCTTAAAAAAGTGTCTTTGATTTTAAAGTAGTAAACTCAATTTTTTAATATTTTAAATTACAATCTATTTTAACTTTTTGGGAACAAAACAGGTAACCCTCAAAAGCAGAGAAGCAACTCAATTGCTTCTAATTGCTTTAAACAATAAGGAATTTTTTTAATTAAAAATAATTAATGTCAATTTATACTGACATTAAAATTGTTACATTTACAATTTTAATCTACTTACTATATGATATACTCACTCGTTTCAGTTTGGATGCCCCAAGGATCGTACACAAGTTTTAATGCAACTAATTAATTAATGTGAATTTATTAAAGTAGAAATAGTGTTGATAAAGGTTGTGGCCCCGAATACAAGTTTTAATACAACTAATCGAGTTTCTTTTGATTATAATGTAGAGTTGGGGGGTACACAAATAATGAAATATAAAAATGAGACAATGAATATGTAACAACCTAAATTGGAATACGGAACATCCAACTCAAATGAAGGTAGTACCAAACACTAGTAATTCTTTGTTTAAAATTAACTTTAACTAATGTTTAGTAGTGGTAGATAAAAATTGACCCCTATCAGCATTTTCAAACAGACACTAAGTCCAGCACCGTGAGTCCATTCACAAAGCAGCCCATTCAACATAAATACAACATTTATAAGGCCCAATAAGTAAACCTGTCATCAAGCCTTCCTGCCCTGAATTTGGAAAGATTAACCTTTTTATGAGTGCAATGCCAGCTGCTAAAGTTACGAGATGTATACCAATATATATTAATATATATATCTAATTTAATTTTCGTGCCCCACTACTATTTAGTAGGTTAAGCCTCGACGCGACCTGCATGTGACAACGTCACAACAACACTTTGCTACCTAAATAACACATAAATTATTTGATCCGTGCTAACTTGCGTAGTTCTAAGTTCTCGTGCTCTTCTTCCCAGCAATGGTCTACTGGCACAAGTAGAGCGACCACAACAATAAGCCCGCCATATCAATCTCAGACAGCAATCTATGGTGTAGCCGTAGGAATTGGTCGTGGCTCCGTAACCATGTCACGATTAATTCTGTTGCACGGTTGATAGCTGTCAATCGGTTGTGTTTTGTTGGGCCCCAACTCCTTTTTTTATTTATTTCTTATTTTTTTCATATTATTTTATTATTTAAAAAATATATTGTCGTTTATATTTTTTTGAGATCTACAAATTGAGACGATTGAAGATATGTTTTCTCATACATCAAATGTCACATTTTGTTCGTATACGTTCGTATTTTGTATTGTTTCACTATTCTACTCGTATTTTTAATAAAAATTATCTTTTTTCACTTAAACTTTTCAATATTCGTATTAATACAATTATGAAAAAAATATAAAAAAATGAAAATTTATTCACAATCGTGATTGCGATCATCACTACAGTGGAGAAAAACAATCGCGAGTTGCAGTTACAAACCGATCAAATCCCATGATCAATTTTATTGGTTGTCAAATTGGACGGTCTTAACGCGCCTACACTTTGACTTGTTCCTGGTTTGTGGTGCTTGACCAATAAAAACAAAGAATTTGCAAACCTGACCAAAAGAAAATGGAACAAGTCAAAAGCAAGAACTATCTTAATTACTTGTGCTTCAAATAATAACTCACTCTTAGTTACTGATGCCGGTTGTTTGGCTTTAGGGGGTGTAATATGTTGTTGTCCCGAATATTACATACATACCTTTAAATTTGACTATCTCTTGCTAATTTAGAGTATAATAATCGTATATAAGAAGTTTTGAATCATTAATAGTACTTTTTTACATATTTTATAAAAAAAAACTTATGTCTATTATTGATAATAATATCTAAACCAACGACCACCGTTAAGTAAAATGTTAATCCTATTCATTTGTATAATATTAATTGTATTGTATAATTAATTGTATAATAAATTTTGTTCTCCATTATTGTGCAAAAGTTAATTTGTATAAAGTTTGACAGACTAGTCGTGATAATTGATAGGAATAGAAATACTATACCCTATCACTCCCTATGAAGTCAGGATCGCAAAGACACCATAGAATTATTATAATCAATTGTTAGTTATGGACAACTACTACCAAGTACTGCTAATAGTGATGAATCAACTTCGATAATGTCACCTTTCCAATTCTTTACTTTGGCTAGCTGGAAGTTGGATTGTCCAAATTTGAACATACAAAATGTCAAAACTTTCTTAATCTATCTGTGAGAACTTAAATTTAGTGGAAAGTAGCGCTGTGGATAAATAATTTTATGGGTAATAAATGAAATTTGTTTGAATATAGATTTAGGAATTTAAATAACTATTTTAATGTGTAATTCATATGACCCATAGTTTAAAAGTCAGAAACGACAGGCAGAAGAAATTTAGCAAACCTGCCCCTGTTTATGTTTTCGCAAAAATATCGGTTGAAAGTTGAAACGAACTCACGCGGATCCATCTTGCTTCTTTCTTTTTCCATGACATTACCCAATTAATTAAAATTTAATGAAAAATAAAATGAATAATAATAATAGTACTACAAGCCAGCCAAATAAATGAAACATCAATTTACTTTTTTCAGGAGTTTGCAATCAGCTTTTCTTCTCTAGATCATCATATTCCAATTCACCTTCTTCATTACTTCCAACAACAATAATCAATTAAGGAGTCATAAATTTACAAACCCTAGCTACTTCTTTCTGAAAATCTCATCCATTTTCAGGAAGAAAAGAATCAATCAATCAATCAATTTGAATTAGGCAATGGAAATGATGATGAACGGTGGATTGAATGTTTCCGATGAAATATTGGGCACTTTTGCTCCGATTGTTGTTTACTGGGTTTACTCTGGGATTTACGTACTCTTAGGATCGCTTGACAATTACAGGCTTCATTCCAAGAAGGACGAAGATGAGAAGAATTTGGTCCCTAAGATAGACGTTGTCAAAGGGGTTCTTCTCCAGCAGCTTGTTCAGGCTCTTGTTGCTACCATTCTCTTTGCTGTGAGTCTACTCTTCTTTTGCATGTCTTCTTTCTCTCTCAATTATTTATTTATTGTGCTTTCATTTCTATCTATGTACTTTGCTTAATTTCAGTTCCTAGATTATAGATACGTACGATCTTCTTCATTTATGGTTGCGTATCTTCATTTTGATGCCCTTTTTTGTTCATCGCTTCAGTCAATTTTACTGCTTCTTTAGTTGTGAGGCATTCTGGGAACTATAATTGATCGAGGTATTTCCTTTTTCTGAGAAATTATTTTTGTTTTCTGGATGTATTTACTGTCTTCATTTGTGAAATATCCTACCAACTGGTTGTGTGGTGCGTGATAGCTTAGATTGAAGGCTGCATATTGTCGGTGTTCGGAACACCAAACCCGTACTTTCTTACAGTTTATGTATCTAAGAGCATGATTCTTTGAGCTCGTTATTTGTTGTCTCTGTGGTCCTCATTTGTTTAAGGTTGAGGTTTCTCGGGTTTGCTTCCAGTCGTATTTCAGTTTCGTACGTGTTCTAATTCTGGTGCATAAATTGATTGATGGAGAAGAAGCTTACAGACGAGAATAGTTGAGATTGGAAGCAAAAATACATTTAGGGTGTTTATTTTAACTGTATCTACGTACCCCACGCGTACAATTATGGAGATTGGGCTGACATAACCTTTAGGGTGTAAGTGTTGGCTGTTTATAAGAATAACGATAAGTTTGTGTTCGTTAACTTACGTAACGTAGAGACACTGCAGTAGCTATATATGCTCCATGGTTGGTGGCTTGGTGCATCCTTTTTTCACTACCTTCCTAGTACCAATTATATTCTAGGTATGATCCTCTTCTGGAAATTAATTTAGTTACTGAATGACTACTTAAAAAGGCTTGATTAGTTAATTCATGCCATTCTGATCACAAAGTTATTCTATAATTGGGAATATGCATCCGGGTGGTTGGTAAAAAAGGCTTATGTTGAGATCTAGAGATATTCTGTATGTTATTGCTTTTCATGGCAGGGTTAGCCAATTCCATTATGGTTCTTACTACTTTTAGGCTAATATCTTCAATACCCCTTTTGTCCGTTTTCTGGTCCGATAATGAGTTTCCATGAAAGTCGCTGCTTTTTTGTTTGTCGTTTTGTTCACCCTTTCTTTATTAAGTTCATCCTTCTCCACTTATATCTGAGTGTTAATGCATCTAGTACAATGTTTGATGTTTTGGAAGAACTACTGTGAGAAGATTTGATTGACGCAGAATGGATACAACTTTTTTCCTGATCGAGCGATAGGTTTATTTTCAGTCTCATCGTCATTTGCTTAATTTCATATCCTTTTCCCTTCTACATTGAAAAGAAACAAGCCATGTTGAATTTTGCCTCATTTCATGGTATATGGAATTCTGTCTTTGTTTTTATTATTTTTCTTTTGTGGGGGCTGTTTGGGGGGGGGGGGGGGGGGGAGCAAACAAAGACACGTGATAGATTGTTCGCCAATGCCAATGATGAGGTTGGTGGGTAACCCTAAAATATGACAAGTATATAAGTCTATGGAAGTGTGGACATTTGGATTTAAAAGAAAACGATTGCTTGAATACACGTGGTGATTTTCAGGTAAATGTAATTACAATAATAACTGGGTCGGAGATTTGTAATCTAGCAGATAACAAATGCTATACTCAAAGATACCCTCTCCCAGACTATGTCACACTCCATGCTTAGCAGCCTTCCCAGTTATACACTATTGTGGCACAAGATGGAGTACAATTCTGGTACTAGTTTTAAGTACCAGTCCAAATGTGCCACATTGCTGACCAAACATCACTTTTTGTATCGACTCTAATGCATGATTCAACGAATGGTATGGTGACAGATTAATCCAGTCTCCTATGTTGCATATAAATAAGCATGTGACAGTTACTGGTGTCTTTATATGGTTCCGTGCACTTGCGTAAAAATTACATCGGAGCGAAATGAGATAGTGGACAGGGTTATGATTATGAGTACCTCAAAAACTAAAACAGAACATCAGATTTGAACTTATTATCTTGTTATCCAATTTGTGGAGCAGGTTCTCCTCGGCTTTTGCTTACATGTATATCTAGAAGGGCTACTTGCATAGTCAATTATATGAAGTTAAGGACAATTGGGAATATTTTCTATAACATTGAAACTGCAATGTTCTAGCCCTCATATGTTTAATGCGTTCTGTTTTTTGTTGTCCTATAACTTCAGTGTTAAGAGATCATGTTATCAGGTTTCTAAACTGGGCTTCTGCTATTTTCTGGCTTGTTAATGAGATACATTTGCTATGTAGGTTACTGGAAGTGACCCAGAATCCGTGCAATCTGAAAATACTTCCCTTCTCGTTCTTGCTAGACAATTATTTGTAGGAATGATGGTGTTAGACACTTGGCAGTACTTCATGCACCGATACATGCACCACAACAAGTTCTTATATCGTCATATCCATTCTCAACACCATCGGCTAGTTGTTCCTTATGCTTTTGGAGCATTATACAACCACCCTGTGGAAGGTCTGCTGCTTGACACTATTGGCGGAGCTTTATCTTTCCTTCTTTCAGGCATGTCCCCGAGAACTTCCATCTTCTTCTTTTCATTTGCAACACTCAAAACAGTTGATGACCACTGTGGGCTATGGCTACCTGGCAACCTATTCCACCTGTTCTTCAGAAACAACTCTGCGTATCATGACATTCATCACCAGCTCTACGGCAACAAGTACAACTTTTCGCAGCCCTTCTTTGTCATGTGGGATAGGATCCTAGGTACTTACATGCCATATTCACTTGAGAAGAAATCTGGAGGCGGTTTTGAAGCACGGCCAACTAAGGAGTGCAAGGCAAACTGATTAGTGGCTGTAACAAGAGTGTATCAAAATAGTTTTTTTGAGCTTCAGTGGATTTATGACCTGTACAGTGATATATTCTATCATATATTGTTGTATAATGAGCTCTTGGTACAAGCAAGAGCTCGAGATAAGTGATGTAAGTCAAAGTAATTTCGTGGTGGCGGTCTGCAGCCCCTTGTGTTGTTTAGTTCTCTGTGATCTTGGTTTGTGACGATTGTGGTTCTTTTCTTGTTCAATTTAGAATTGGCTGCTGACTATACAGTTGATGTTTCCTTGGTAGAGTAACAGTTTTTTTGAAGAAATCGTGTGCTTATATTACATCAATACTCAATAAATAGGTGAATCTAATTTGTTATGTGCTTGATGAATTCCCTTCCCTGATAAGGTAGGTTTTAGACACTGTCTGGTTAATGCTTGCCTTGATTGTCACATTGCTTGCTTAACAAGGATTCTAGTCATCTGTTTCCTTTACGGTCTGACATTTGATGTAGAAATTATAGGGACAAGTATGCTAGGAAAGGATAAGCTCTTGCTCATTACTCACAAAATTATGTTCGGGGGGGGGGGGGGGGGGGGGGACATGCGCAGTTCTTTCTGTGCACTAATACTCTTGTGAGTTATGTATGGTGAATAATGCATTTCAATCGAGCTGTTTTGTGATACTACATGCAAATAGTTGGACTATCAAACAAGAGAGTCCATTAATATCTACTGGGAATGTATGGCTTAACAAATCTGGGTTGGTTTGTGGTGCTTTCTGCCTTGAATGTGCGTTTCCCCAATTGGTCCTGCTACTCATTATCAGTTCATTGTCAAGATGTTTAGTCCCTATCATTCCTGTTTAACATTCATACTCTATTGATTGAGAGTAACATCATCAAGAGAGCAACTATTGAGACGTACCTAGCCTGTCAGAAAATCATCAAGGTTAGTATTAATCAAAACATTTATATTTTTAGTTTTAGTTTGTTTTTTTATATTACAAAAAAAACTCATTTTGTGATAGATCTTTTGATTAATAATATTCAATTGAGTAATTCTCTTGAGTCTTGACAACATGGTTGGTCTCTAAGTAAGTTATTTAGAGGTCACCTTAAAGATTTGTATCGATTGATGGTAATTTATGCAGAGACGTCAGACATTGAGATATTTTTACTTAAAAGCATGATGAATTGATAATACAATAGCTTATGGGACCTTTAAGAAATTTTGTTTGTATTTTGGTGCACTTTTGTGGTTTTGTTTGCAGATCTTGATATTTTAGTCGGCAAATCCTCCAAGGCACTGTATGGCTAAATTATCATAGGACTATCTGGTATATTTTTCTCAACATTGTTTCTCAAGAAGGCATGATGAATTCAAACCTGTGCCATTTTTTAACTTTTCTTTTTTTTTTTTTGATTTTATGTAAATTTTATCTTGAATCAGGAACTTTCTATGTAGCAAAGTCATACATATTATGCTAGGAGACATCACTGTTAAATTTTGATTAGGAGAGCATGACTGACGCCAACAGTCAAGTTGATAAGCCAGCGGAATCAAAATCATCATAAATATTGGATTATTCTTTGGTATGACAATCTGCTCTACGCCGTAATGCTTTAAATGTTGTATCGTATTCTAGTGATAATGCGAGATTTGGGTCCCGATACATCCATCGACATATATCTTGCAATTAAGCCAGCCATTGATGAGTTCGGTTAAGGAACAGACTAGTTAATAGCTAGCCATGGTGTGGCATTGATGTGAACAACGTGTACCTGGAGTCCTGGATGTTAGAAGGATTGGATTATGGATGTGATCAATTATCACTGGCATAACATTTACTAGGATCTCTATACTGGGGTCTCTGATGGCTGCTTTACCTTTCGCTTTTAATTTCTAGTGGTGTCCGTACCACAAATCATCTATGGTCCATGTTTCTGAAATCCGATCCAACTGCACGACTGGACTAGTTGAACCACGAACTGATAGCCAGCTCAGCTGGGTACGAAATTGATGCAGTGCCTCTCGATGCCTAAAGTGTTCTGCACTTTTATGTGTTTTATGTTCTACACATGAAGAATCGGCATGACCTGTAATGCCTCCTGAGGTAGCTACGAATAAGCCCTCGATCAGTGCATGGTGCACCCGGTGGGATCTCTTATACCAAGGTCGCTGATTCGGCCTTTCTGGTTTCGGGTTTTAGCTGAAGGAATCTAATGTTAGTTTTACTTAATGCGTTCTTAATACGAGAGATTTGAACGTGGAACTGTGAGTTCAGTCATCAGTACTGCTGTGAACTTTATAATATGCAAGTGAAATCATTTATATGTGAAAAGACAGAATATGCTTCTTAAATTTATAATTTTATGAAGCAAACTAGTTACATAAATTTATAATTTTATTGCCTTGAACTTAACCAGATCAAATTATTGATGTACATATGCAGGGGTATTAAATCAGATATCAAGTAAACAATTCTTTTGATGAAAATCTGACTTTGATCCACCATTGCTTCCAATGCATAGTAACTAGAAAACTAAATAGACATTGCACAATATTGACAACATGATGCATTACAGAACAAATTTTAGCATATTCAACTACAGATCACAGGAAATTCTTGCTGTCCTGTATCTTGCACCGCAGCTCTCAAGCTTTCAATCCTTCCGGAAATCTTGAAATCGGCGAAAAGGATTCTGACCTGACATTCCTTTTCAAGTTATTGAACTCGATGTTCTTGGCTCTATGAGCATCCAATGCCACTCCAACTGCTTTCTGACTCTTGCACCCTGAAAGAAAGTTGGGAAGCCTTTTCGGCAGGTCTTTCGAAGAACCATTGTTTGACTTGAAGTCCTCTGATAAATCGGCTGCACTGGCAGTGACTACACTCCAGTCTATGCTCGCCTCACTCGGGGCGTAACAGGTCGTGGGACGATAAAGGTCTCCTTTTGACAAGCTCTCAATTTCAAATAAATCCGAGCTTGCATCGCTAAAATCATCATCGTGCGCTTCACTGATAACCGTAGGGGCAGCATCGGCTACTCGAGGCACAGTCGCGTCCCAGCTCAACATGGTTAATTTGTTCTTCATGCTCAAGAGATTATTCTCATTCTCCATGTGCGGAGAGCCAAATACTTGTATTGTTGTCTGTTTAATGGGATTTACTCCCAATATTGGTTCGTTAAACTTGACAAAGCGTTCACCCGAGTGCGATTTACTTACCAGATGATCGTCTCTCGTTTTATCAGCTGCGCATAGCTTGCCGTTTCTTGAACTGTTTCTGGAACGTGTTTCCTCATAATGTTCATCAATGTCTACAGAACTCTTGTCTCCACAAGAACATCCAATTCTGCCAAGAAAACTCTGCTTCTTTGGTTTCAGAGGTTGCTTGGTTCTTCGAATGCCGTGCAGTAGCTTACTTCTGCTGTTCTGGCTACTATCGGACCAAATGCTTGGCGTTGCATTTTGAGACCGCTCTTTGGGCATTAATGCTTTTAATGGCTCATCTTTGTTACCAAGTTGGCGAGAAGGGAAATACTTGCTAGGCGTGCTGTTTAACGCATCCTTGAAATACTTCTCAGCATTGAATACGTCTAATTCTCCGTCTTGTGCTACGTTTTTCCTTAACAGAACTGGATTTCGTGGTGTGGAGGTGTAGACTGCATCAGTGGTTGGGATTTTACCTCTTAACTGGAGTACATATGTTTCTTCAGCACCTTCAAAGTAGGAGCTGTTTGAAGAAGGAAATGTACTTGAAACTGGTGTCAATGTAAGCGTTGGCATCGACATCTTTTGCCGGTGGAAACAAAAAATAGCTAGAAGAGTTTATGGGGCTGGATTAACAGAAATGAGAAAACAGTACACCAACTTAGGATTCAAAATGTGAGTCTTCGGTGCAGATTAAAGGTGTTTTGGCAACTTGGATAAGCTATGAACAAGTGAAGTTATTATATAGATGGTAGGATATGCAGTGTAGTTTGCAAATGGGACTAGAGGAGTCTGTCACATTGAATAGTGATCTTGACTGACTTAATGTTTCTCATTCTTCTTCTGGAGCTAGATCTTATCTGTAGCCTTTTTGCTTTTAATTTCCTCTACAAGTGATGTTGATGGGGTTTTGGCTCAATCAGTCTCTTTTACTCTCAGAATAAAGTATATCAACAATCAACTCCAGGAACGGTTTAGTTCAATGGTTACTGTCTTCTGCATTTCCGTCGAATTGTGATTGGTGTGTTTCGACTTTCAACCGTGTCATGTTTCGGGAAGGACGTGTCGACAATGAAATAAAGCTACTCATTTCTACCATTGTGAAGGGAAAAGAGAAAGAACTGGAAGAGGAGGTGGGCCATCTACTTATTGACAGAACCAAAGGTTGATACAAGGCTTGCCCAAATCATATGGCTGTAATTGTTGAAGTACAGAACACCATAAAAGGAACCCCTATTGAAATCAATGCAATTTTTTCTTGCATGTGATGAAGTAAGTATGGTATCCGCCTATCCATTTCAAGACAAGAGAAACCAATGAGCCTCTAATTCTTGTTCTATACATATTCAGCAAGTAACTATCGTCTTTCATCTAGACCCACTACTGAATCTGAGGAGCTCAGTTGACTCACTCTACTGGCTCTGAATGCAGCATACATCAAGCGTGACGAATCTTGAGATGATCGAAACACCATTACTACGATAGTTAAAGGCAACGTTAAACAAAAAGTTCGTCAAGTCCCCCAAGAACAAACCAGGCAACAAATAATTATCAGTAAGCATTCAAGAAACAACACCAGTATGACAATAAAATTAACACTGCTCAAAGTTGTAGTGTCTCGATACACAAAAACCTTGGAAACTAGAGGAAAAAGAAACAACATATACCAAGTAACTGTCTACAGGTAGTTGCTGCTCTTCTTTTCCTATCCTGGGTGCGGTGGAGATGGGCTAATTTTTTGGGATCAGCAAGATAACTCTAGTATTACATGACCAGTACAATCTATTAATCATATAACCATTCCTAGAAAATAAGTGCAAAACACCCCTTCTATATTCATCCGGCAAAACTCACTGTGACATGGGCAATGCGTGCGTTCTTGGAGTGATGAAAGATATCAAAGAATTGCCGCTCGAAAATCATGCCATCGATCGTTCTTGACCTGGTTTTGCTGAACTTCACTGTGTGGAAGTGGTGTTACCCACCCAGTATTGCTTAACTGATATCAGTATCTTCTCAGGAACAAGGGGTCCATCCTCGTGGTCCAACATTTTGGATTCCCATTTCATGCCTCCGATCATCTTCTTCACTTTCACTAGTACATCAACTTCATCTCTGAATATAACTGCACCTTCTGGCCGCAGAATCCGGTCCATCTCCAATAAAATATCTTCGAAGTCACACCTGTATTCGTTTGTTCAGGTCACCTCACATTGAAAAAAAAGGGGAAAAAAAGGAGGGATATCCAATGTACTTCTAGCAAGCCCAACACAGGTCAGAGGACTATTGAGAATTTGAGATAACAAACACGTCTTTATCTTCAGAGAGAGGCTTATGGGAAAGAAATACCAGTTGCTGTTATCTGGTTTAGTGAGCTGATAGCATATATAAACATACACTTCAGCAGGCTTATATAGTTATCACATTAAAGGACTTGATTATAACACATAAATGTTTACTGCAACTATCAGCCTACGGGGGCAGAGGACACAGAGTTGAGGACTGACAATTACACCCATAAGGGAATACCAGACACTTACTTGTCCTTGTACAAGCTAAAAACACCATTAGCATGGATGAGATCGTAAGTCCTTGGGTAGGTTGAGAACGCTTCACACCTGAAAAAAAAACACCAGAATATGAGTAAGTACGTTGTGGCCAGATAAACCCAAATATTCAATCAGAAGCTATACATGAAAGCAAATAGTTTTCCTTTTCGGCCCTTTGATGAAATTAGACTTTATTCGGGGCGTATTTGAAGGGCAACTGTTCTGTAAATAAATTTTGCTTGGGGCACTACCAACATGAAATCACCCAGATTAATTGTTTCAAAACTATATTTTAAAGCCTGAAAACCGGCAATGTGAATGAGCTCTAAAAGGTCCAACCCTATGATTCTAATGACTCCTGCAATCAGGCAGTAACATCTAAAACACAAATTAAAGACCAGAAGATAATAGTATCAAACAGGAGAAAGATATCATCATAAAGCCGGAGGATGAGAGGGCCACTGAGACAGGATTTGTTTGTAAGAAGATACGTATAGGGGTAAGAATAAATGCTCACCAATCATGGTAGATACCAATTAATCCTCGTTCAAAAATGGCACCAAGAGTATTTTTCTTTGCAATAGTTGGTACAACATTCATGACCCAAAGTTTTGGAGATTGAAGTGCCGCCGCAAACCCACCAAGTCCAGCATTCATATCCATGATGTTGCGGTAGCGTCCAGAGTCCAGAATTTTGTTGATCTTTCTGTAAGCATTAACATGCTTTTTCCATTGCTTATTGTCTTCGTGATAGGCTGCAACAGATACACCAGGAACTAAGCCACTTGCAATTCTTGGGGGAACTGCATAAAGCCTCTCCGGGAATGGTTTGAGATCCCCACTAGCAACTTCATCACTACTAGCAGTGTTGTATGGGGTAATGCACTGGTCCATTTTCTTATACCTGATAAACAACACAACCAGTGTAAATTATTCAGGCCCAATTTCAATTACAGCCCAACTAGCAGCAATAAGCACACAAGAGATGAGGAATTCAATCCAAATGCCAGACATGCATTTACGTATCCATACCAGACATTATCTGCGTCTTCAGCTTTACAGAATGATGCTCCAGCATTGTCTTGTGAAGCACGACAAGCTTCTGTGTCCATTTTCTTTTGCCAAATGGCGATTTCACCTTTCTCGGACTTCTTCTCCCAGCAGAGGAGTTTAGCAGCCTCTTCGATCTTGCTCTGTTCCTCCTGCAGCTCTTCCATTGGACGCTGCCATGCCTTGTAATTAACCTTCCAGTTGATTGGAGGGCCTGAAAGCACCCAGTAGCCACCAGGTCTTAGCACACGATCAACTTCCTTCATGTATAGTCCATCTGGGCAGAGGAAGAACCAAAACGTTATAGATTACCGCAGCTCTATGATTACAAGAAACCATTTATGGACAGGAATATACATCACCGTATTTGTTCTTACCATTTATCCCCCAAGGGATGAGACAACGAGAACAATGAGCCATGTCAAAAGCTCTAGCTGGATATGGCATTCTTATTGTTCCAAGAACACCAATGACAGCAGGTACACCTCTTTCAAGAGCAAATTGAACCTGTGCTTCATGTGAGTCCCTCGGTGCAAAAGACATAGCCACGACATTTTTCTTCCATAGGTATGCTCCCCAACTAGCAACCTGAACAAACAAGAAGGTGAGATTTTAACTACACAGATAACACAACAAAAGGTGAGATTTTAACAAGGAAATTGAACGAGTTACAAGAGATAATAAAATAGTATTTAACATACCCCACAACCAGTATCCAAGGCAGTCCTAACAGTTCCATTATCAAAAGGTATAACTGAAGCCAGCTGATCAATGTATTTATCAGCCCCTTGAGGAAATTGCGTCCCTCCACCAGGAAACCTAAATACATTTCCCTCATATTGTATCCAATTCTGGATAGCTTTCTCAACTGTCAAGCTCTTGTATGGAGCATTAGCATAGGGAACATAGTCGCGACTCTTAGGCCATGGGAATGGGGTAACATATCCTGGAGGAGCTGGAATAAGGCAATGTAGCTTTTCAGCATCCGGAGGACAGTGCCTTTCCCTGTAAATCATGTTTTCCCTTGGGAAAGTCATCGCACGCCTTTGATCCTGGCAAGGCGTGTAATCAGTGTATTGACCATCGCACGGCTTGTACACTGGTGATTTAGAATCAGAGTCTTCAATGATTCCAGCTTCACCACCGTGATGAGTTTCAAAATTGAGGTTTGGGAGGATATTGCAATTTGTTCCCGTCTTGGTCATCTCCAGTGCTATGCTGTCTCCCTTTCCGAAGCCACTTCTCTGCCATGCTCCTAGTAGATAGAAGAAGCAACACAGACCCGCTACTATAAAAATCGATACAGAACTCCTAGTCCTATTGTCCCCGGAATTAAACTTGTTCGCCATCACTGGCCCTGAAATATTTATTATACCAATAATTAGTCAAGAATCAAGATGCAAGAAACGGTAGCTGAGTAGCATACCACCCATCCACTTGAAACACAAAATGGTAGATTCAATTAAAAAATGCACAAGAAAACAAAGCTGTAAACTTGATAGCAAGATCCATATCTTTGATAAACCAAAATGGCAAAAAAGGTGACCAAACTCATTCACGTGCCTTTTTTACTTTGCTTCGCTTTGGATCCACTTGCTAAACAGTAATGGCTAAACAAGCTAGTAACGATCACTCATAGTCACATCACTCACATGACAAGCATAAGCCAGAATGAGCAACCAGTTACTAGAACAGGCCATACGAGTTCCAGTGAAAGAACAGTAGATTGATCCATATTACACCTTTAACTAGTAATGGCAAGATCCACATCCATAATACCAAGATCCAAGTAATCGGAAGAGCAGCAATCAAGAACAGACAAACTTTATCAATCATTGAATTACCAAAGCAAGAAATAGATAAATGCCAAATGGAATCTGGAACAGTGAATATCATTCAATCAAGTGGCCCTCAAATCAAGTAACGTATGGTTGAATAATCGAATATAAATGCAAAAAAAAGTAATCTTTCCCACAATGAACAAACAGAATGCCACTCAATTAGCACACATCATCAAGTGGCAGAGCGTAAATCCAATTCAAGATTCAAACTTAATCCAAATCTTTAAAAAAAGCAAATCTTTCTCAAGAAAAAAGAAAAAAGAAACCATTTTTAAGCGAAAAAAAAACGATGTTGAAGAATTGGAAGCATAGAAGAAATGACATACCAGTCGCATGAATTGATGCAGACAGAGATCTGTAGAGCTGGAATTGAAAAGCCCCAATTGGTTGTTGATTGAAACACAGGAAAAAGAGATTGAAGTGTATCGGTTTGTGTATAAGATGGGTTATCTGAAATTTTATGTTTGTGCGAGTTTGGTCTTAACAACTCGTCATACCAAGGCAATTAATAAAGAAAGAGATCGAACATGCACGTCTCCTTCTCTCTCTCAATTCTCTCGATTTCTCACGGTCATTGCTTCTTTCCTTTTCCTCTTTTTCTTTTTACTATTTAATGCAATCATGAGAAGGGACACTCCCATTGGGCCCCCATCTTTATCATTATTACACTGTTTCTGATTACATATTAATTCTTTCAATCCATTTTAAATATAGACTGAGATATTATTAATTTTCATACTTTAAAAATACCGTATTTAATTCAAGTATCAAATATCAACCAATATATTTAATTTAGGTATTCCGATCAATTTTCACTCATTTTTCGATTAAGTTGATCGGTTCAACCAATTTTAACCAATTGTGTGACACGTGTCAGCATCTTGATAAATCTAAGACTTTAAAAAAATAAAAACTTAAAACGAAAAAAATAGTAAAAATTATTTTAAAATTTTAAAATAAAATTATAAAAATTGATAAAGAAATATTAAAAAATTATAAAATTATTTTAAAAAATAAAATTATTAAAAATATAAAAAATAATAATAAAAATTAAAAAAATTATAATTGTTTTAAAAAATTATTATAAATTTTCTGAATATTTCAGACCTTTTCAAAATTTGAGTATGTTATAATATCCAAAGTTCAACACCAATTTATAAATATTCAGAAATTTTTTCATAATTTTTTATTATTTTTTAATAATTTAATTTTTTAAAAATAATTTTGTATTTTTTTAATATTCTTTATGAAATTTTATAAATTTATTTTAATTTTTTAAAATATTTTTTTGTAATATTTAAAAATATTTTTTTTTAAAGTCCTAAATTTATCAAGATGCTGACACGTGTCACACAATCGGTCAAAATTGACTGAACTGGTCAACTTAACCGGAAAATGGGTGAAAATTGATCTAAGTACCTAAATTGGAGATGTTGGTTGATATTTAGTATCTAAATTAAACACGACCTATTTGAAGTATGAAAAAAAAAACGTCTCATTTTAGAGTACCTAAAATGAATTTTACCCATTTAGAAACAAGTCGTTGAACTCTCCAACCCTAAAAACATATACCAAGACGATGGGATGGTCAGTCAGTGGTATGTATCATTCTAAAGAGTCAAGTTTCAATCGGTTATCAGAGTAAAGCAGTCTAGAACTAGTTGGTGGCAGATGTCGCGATTGAGTTTTCATGAAGTGATTTTTATCCAAAATGATGAAGAATTATTCTTCATATAGAATTCAATTATTTGATTTATCATTGATTTTATATGTAACATACTATGTGATATAATATTAAATTCTCAGAAAAAAAAATCTATAAAATAAATGATCATAACATACTTACTTCCAACTGTTATGTTAGTCTCACCGACCACTATTTCTTCGCTATTTTCATATTATTAAGTTGTGTGATCTTCCCCTTAAAAAGGCTTTGATAATGTGAAAGAATTATATGATTTATATGTTGTTTAAATGACCTTTTCATAAGTTATGTGAGTATTTTTACATGCCCCCTCACAAATAGGTTGCAGTTAATCGTATCTACACGTGAAATCAATGAAAATCTTTTATCAAGTCAGAATCATCAGCGGTTGGGCAACCATCATCAACTTTTGTTTGATATGATCCCACATTATATCGGACCATCTTCCCCTTAAAAAAAAATTATTAAGGGAAGGTGGTAATTTACATGATCTTCTTACAATTAATGTGGAATATTTTAACACATATCATTGTTACTCTTTCACTAAAATACACACATTACGTGTCTAATTGTACGATAACACAGTCACTACATTTTTCAATACTTACATCAAATAATTACATACTTTTTAGGTTTACTAACTTTTTCTAAATGAATACAAAACAAGGTGGGATTAGTGTGTAGCATAGTTGCTAGTTGGTGTGTAATTGAATCCAATTACAGACTAAAACAATGGCTACAATTTGGTAGCTTATAAATGATTTAAAAAATAAATAAATTATTATTCATCAAATTTTATATTTATTATAGTAATAAAAGTACTATTTCACTCATGTGAAAAATCAAGTTATCATGTTAAAACCTTATATTAAAATATTATGTCATGCCACCTATAAACTTTTCCTATTTTTTTACCACAAGTAAAAGTACATATAGGGGCAGATTGATAGAAAACACAACGTATAGGGGCAGAAATTGAAATGTTTCATTATTTAAAGACAGGCCCTTTTACTAAACAACCGCGTACGTAATAGTGCGCCCCAACCTTGGCGATCTTGCTGGTGAGGGCCCACGCGGAAGTAAAGCGGAGGACAGTAGTAATTATAATATGGGGTCGTAGGACCCACATTAATCCGATTCAGCATGGTGTTATGTACCAACCAAACATATTAATGGATCAAAATTCATAACATATCCAATCATGTTCATATTTTTCTCCTTCCCTACAATTTTTTGAAATTTGTGAGTCATCTTGCATCAATAATAGTTGCAGATATTTTCAATATGACCTCAACTATATTTTCAATATGACCTAGGGGCAACGACTCCCCCTTTAAAGGGCTCAACTATATTTTCAATATGACCTAGGGGCAACGACTCCACCTTTAAAGGGCTGATTGACATGCGATTTAAATATCCCGATTTAAATGTCTGAATAGTAATCGGAATTGTAGTGGAATTGTTAAAATTGTGTTTGGTATAGAATTGTAATTGGATATGGTATTATAGGTTTGTTATATAGTTAGAGAAAAATGTTGCTACTGTAGAGACATTTCGATCTTCGGCATTTAAATGTCACAACAAACACAAAATCTCCGAGTAGCATCCAAACGGGCATTTGGATGCTACTCCAATCAGCCCCTAACCCATTGTAGCAATACAAATATTTTGGGGTGATTATCAAACCGAACAAATTGTACATGGAAGTTTATTGAAAATATTTTGGAATTTAGCTGAAATTGTATTTGACATGTGATTGAAATAGAAGATATTAAATCTTAATTTCTCCTATTTCAATCTCATATCAAATACAATTTCATCTAAATCCATTCAAATGTCCATTACAATGCTATGTCACTTGGATATTAAATTGTATTCTATTATAATACTTGTTTATAATTGTGATCAAAATCGTGAATGAGGGTGGTGGGGCCTTCATGGAAAATGTAGTATTGTAATTATGCCGGACCATTATTATCTAGGGTAGGTAAGCACATAGTCCCACGAACTACAGTATATACACAGTACTCCTATATATAAATTAATTGAGATAATTGGTTGGCGGTGATTTAAGATTTTATAATCCTTAAAACCTATCATGTTATTATTAAGTGGGAGGTAGATGGGTTATACTATATCATATTCTCAAATCACATGACATTGAATTTTAGACCAGACATGGACGCAATGGCAAAAAGGGTCATGTTCATATTGCCATTCGGAGGCTTTTATATGGAAAGAAAGGTAACGATCTCTATCGCAAACATTGCTCTTCCTTTAAGCTTGTATTTGCTTACTACCCTACTTAATGAAGGTGGAATTAGATTTTGCATATGTAAACGGTCACACTCAAAAGTGTCATAAAAGTTGTACATTTGTAATTTTGCAATGTTTAGGTCGATTAGGATTGTTTTATATAATTTTGATAATTACAGTTATCAATAGAATATTTTTAAAATCATATATATATATATATATATATATATAT